>JAQZBX010059405.1:0-17527 GCA_029593785.1 Cabassous unicinctus | reverse complement strand
GCCCACAGATGGGTTCTTGTTATTGATGACTAGCCTTATGAGTCTTTGCTCTTGTAATTGAAACTTAGTCTACTGTTATGGGGTGCCTAAGTGTTTCCACCTGAGAGCCTCCTTGTTGCTCAAATGTGGCCTCTCTCTAAGCCAAACTCACCATATGAATGCATTACCTTCCCCCCAGCATGGGAAATGACTGCTGGGGATGGGCCTCCCTGGCAACAAGGGATTAATATCAAGTGCCAACTGGCAATATGACTGGAAAAAGACCTTGAAAAATGGGGAAAAGGTAAAGACAAATGAGTTCATGTGGCTAAGAGACTTCAAAGAGAGTTGGGAGGTTATCCCAGAGGTAACACTTACACACACCTCAGTAGGATCTCAAAGAACACCAAAGTGGATATCATCCCACACAGAGGGGCTCCTGAGGGCTCTGGAGACACCCAGGTCCTATATAAGGGGGGATAGCTCCAGAGATTGATACCTTGTCAGTGGGCTCTACTTTGGAATCTGTCCTCCTGAGAGTGACAGGGTTGGACTCTAATAAGTCCTCCTTGCACATGGTCCATCAGTCCCTTCTATTCAAACCTATATGCAATCCTGGAGTTTGTAGGTGTACTTCCAGAGACTGGAGCCTTTTGCCTGCCCATGTACCAGCTGTGCCTGGAATCTCAGTGGAGCTACAACTCCTTCTCTACAGCTCAATGGACTCACTCAAGTCACCTGGTGAGGAGATGATGATGGACAAAGGCCATCCTAGGGAATGGAGAGAGCCTGCAGCCGCAGGAAGGATAGTCCAATCCATCATATCCATGGGATATTAAGCTCTCTCTCACTTGGAGGTGGAGTGGACATCACCATCCCAAACTCCTCAGGATTGGGGGAAGAGCTATGGACTAGAGTGGACTTAACGGTATTCTTTTGTAGACATATTGTGATTCAAGCAATGGAAAAAAATTACAACAGTAAGGTGGAGCCAGTGGCCAATGGACACTTTCAGCACAGGGAAGGGAAAAGCAGTTGTAATACAGGGGCTTTTTCAGGGCTTGGGAATTATCCTGAGTGACAACACAATGACAGATATAGGCCATTTTACATCAGCATATAACATGCAGAACTGTGTGGGAGACAGTGTGGTCTACAATGTGAACTGTGGTCCATGCTTAATGGCAAAGCCCCAGGATGTGTATATACATTGCAGATGATGTGCCTCACTAATGAAAGATGTTTATGTGGGATGTTATGGGAGGTGTGGGAGGTGGGAAACATGGGAATACCTGTAATTTTTGTGTATCATTTATGTAATCTAAGCATCTTTTAAAATATAAAAAAACAAACTATCCATGTCCAGGCTCACTCTCAGAATTTTGAATCTACTTCTTCTGAGGAGGATCCCCAGCATCCATAATTTTTAAAAGCTCCCCCTGGTGATTCTCAGTGCAGTAAGGGGGCAAAGCACTGATGTCCATAAAGAAAAATGTCAGACTCCAAATAAATCAAACTTGTATTTGAAAGGGAAAAAAAAGCAAGAAAGCAAAAGACTTTATTTTTCCTTCAATTTTTCCTTCTCTGCTGCTCTTTATTTTTCCAAAAAATTGAGTTTCTTACTTACATCATTTCCCTTTAGCCTCAGGAAATTCTTATAACATTTCTATCAGGACACATCTTCTGGTAATGAATTCCCTTAGGTTTTTGTTTTCCTTGTCAGAAAGCTTCTCTATTTCTCCACCTGTGAATGATAAATTTCACTGGATATACAATTCTAGTGTTCTCTTTCAACACCTTAAATATTTCACTTCACTCTCTTCTTGTATGCATGGTTTCTGGCAAGAAGTCTATTTTACTTCTTATTCTTTTCCTTCATAGGTAATATTTTCCTCCTTCTTCTCGCTTAGTTTAAGATTTTCTCTTTGTCTTTCCTTCCCTGAAGTTTGAATATTTCTCAACAATGAGAGAAGTCTCATCCAATCAGTTGAATGCTTTAAAAAGAGAAGTAATGATTTGAGCAGTAGAAAGAGGAACTTTTCATCTCTACTTCAGCCAGCCAGCTTCTCCTGGGAATTCATTGAAAACCTTCATTGGCATTACCAGCTTGCAGCCTACCCTATGGAATTTGTACTTTTGCATCTCCATAGTCACATGAGATAATTCTTACAAAAATCTCATAATATTTACAGATAACACCTGTTGGTTCTGTTTCGCTAGAGATACTTGACTAATACAATATGTGTGATGGTTAATTTCCTAAGCCAAATTGGCTAGGTTATGGTGTCCAGTTGTTTGGTCAAGCAAACACTGGTCTGATTGTTACTGTGAGGGTATTTGGGGACTTAATTCATTAGTGGTTTGATTGCCCATTAAAGGCACTCTTAATTCTGTTATAGTGCTTTTTGAGTTCTATCATTTTCTCTTGATTCTTTCTTAAATTTTCTCTCTGCTTGCATTATTCATCTGTTCTTGCATGTTGCCTATTTTTTCTATGAATCCCTTAGCATATTAACCATACTTACTTGAAATTACCTGTTTGATAATTCCAACATCTATGCCATAGCTGAAAATATGAAGTGGAATTTGATTCTAAGGTAGTAATCCATATAGATGTCTATGCATATTTTTTTCATTGCATAAAAAAATTGTGAATAAATATTGTAAAAACATTGCCTGCCTCTGAGACTACATTTATAGCCTCAGTGTGGGAAATACTATGCATTTTAAAAGGACTGCTTTTCCAGTGGTATGAAGAGTGGATGATGGGGAGAAGCATGAGTAAAGACTGGATGTAGAGAGACCAATTAGGAGGGTTTTTCTATAAGGTGAAAAGCAATAAGAACTTGAAGTAGCAACAGAAATTGAAAACAGATGGTGAATTCAAGAGCTATTGGGGAAGGCAAATCCACAGGTCTGGATGACTAATTAATTGAATGTGGGAAGTAAATGAGAGAGAGGACTTGAGATACTTGTGATAACTGCTAGATTTCTGGCTTGAGACAACTCAGGGAATGGTGGTAGTATTCAGAAAAGAGTTAAGAAAGAAGCCAGGGATGGTATATGTAAGGAGACAAGTATAAGGCTAAGTCTTGGAGCATTGCAGTGATTCTCAGGAGGAGCATTATTGACATTTGGGGGGTGGGTCATAATGTAGAACTATCCTAAGTAGTGCAAGGCAAATCATGCCACACCACCACCTCCCCTCTTCCAAATGCCAGCATTTTTCCCCAGTCATTATGACAACCAAATTGTCCCCACAACAAATGGCCCCTTGTTTAGATTTATGGCTTAATATACCAGGTAAGAGTACCTTTGGCTGTAAGTAACAAAACAACAACAGAGAGAAAATGTGTGTAGTTTAATGTGGATGACATAGAATCCAAAAATGAGCAGTCCAGTGTTGGTGAAATGGCCAACAATATAGTCAGGTTCTTTCTGTTTTTCTGCTCTGCCATCCTTAGTAGGTTGGCTTTTGTCTTCATGCACATCATCCTAGCATACCAAATGGCTGCTGCATCCCAGGCCTCATGTCCACTTTCCAGGCAGAAAGAAGGTGCAGGGGATGAATAAGTGTGCTAACCAAGTCTCTTCCTTTTTTATTGGGAAAACAAAGCTTTCCCTACTCATTGGTCAGAACTGTGTCTTAGATGGAGGTGGCATTGGAGAAGGGGGAGGTAGATGGGTCATCCAATCAGGAGCCTGTGCCCTAGGTAATATCAACTTTCAAAAGGCAAACTAAGGACGAGGACAAGGACTCTAGAGAAAATGGGAAGAGAATGAGGAGGGAACCAGGTGAGAATGAGTGGTGTCAGAGAAGCTGAGGAAGAAGAGAATTCTAAGAAAAAGGAGCAGGCAACACTTTTAAAGCTGCTGAGAGATCTTATGAGATAAAGACTACAAAATGTTCATTGGCTACCCTTTAGAAGGTTGCTAATGAATAGAGTGGAGGCTACTTCAGTGTAAGGGTCAGGTTTGCAGCTCTATTACAGTGGGTTATGGAGTGAATGAGCTGAGGAGCTGAGAGATGGTGCCAGCTCATCTTTCAAAGAGTTGTCTGAAAAAGGAGGGGGTGAGAGAGGATGTCACAGAAAAAAAATATTCTACACATATTTCCCTCCTGCTAGTAGAAGCAGCACTCCCTCCAAGTGCTAGATAGAAGCAGTCAAAAAATGTGCCTTATTAGGTGCACTGTTTTTTTACATCCCTCCTCCACACCTTTTGAGAAAATTATTTTAGCAAGAAAGAGAAGGAAAAATGATTTCACATAAAAGGCTATTTTTAATAGAAAACCATCCCATATCCCCACAACAGACCTTTGGATATTTTTGAGTTTCTAGGAGAAAATTTCTATCATCTTTGACATTTTTAGAGACACTGAGGAAAATCCTAAGACAGCATTTACTAGGCTGATGCTAATAACTGCTAATAATTGGGCAGGGGTACAACACAGCCTCTGCCCCATCTTGGGCAAAGATGCTACACACTAGTTTATCATAGGCTCTGAGAAGGTCCTGTGCACACAGATTGTACTTGCTGAGTATCACTCAGAACAGCCTGTGGGCTGGTGGTCTACAGAAGAGGAGTTTGGGAGATACTGTCCTAGTGAAACCATTCACAGTAGTGAAAATGACCTGTTAGAGGTGATGGACCCTTACCTTGATCTGAGATTTTCAGATCTGATAGTCACACATGGCTCTTCTTGTGGGTACTCCCACAATGTAAACAACTTGGTCATTTTTCTGGTTAATTCAGGTTACTTTACTGTGAAAATGAGCTTGGGCCAAAAATGGGAGTTCTGCCTGATTTAAATCAGTTTTATTCAAACAGTCAAAGTAACCTTTGAGCACAATAAATAAGTCTTGTCATTTTATTTCAAAATGTAAAAATTTTGGTGCTAAAACTTTTGCCATTTCTTTGTTCAATGCTCAATTAGCATATGGAGTCAACAGGTTAAATTTCCCTCTAAAATGACATCATTTTAAAAACAAGTTAATTAAATTTGTATAAATGCTTTATATTTCTAGGAAAGAAAAAATGCTGTCAATTAAACTATGACATGATGTTTTCTTGTTACTTAGAGTTTTTATTTTTAACTTATTAAATGATCTGTATTATGCTTCTTCAGAAATGGATTTTAAAAGTCATATATCACTCTTGTTTGTCAAAAGCATAATGAAAATATTAGTGAAATAGATTAATGAGGGATTCCTAAAAGAGTTTTTCCATTCAGACTCTGACTCTTCTAAATCACTTTTTAAATGTTTTTTAAAATATATTTACAATTTATCCATTTTAAACACATCCCCATTTTTGCTGTTTTTGTGTCCATTCATTGGGCAATTCTCTGTGTCTGTTTTCTGCCCTCTCCTCTCATCCTTCTCCTCCTGTCTTTACCTGGATTCCATCCTGGGAACCTAAGATGTGGGAGAGAGGTGTTCTGCCACCTCAGATCCTGTTTTTTCAGCATGTCTCATCTTGGCTTTCCCCTGCATCTCTCTCCTGTTATGTCATCATCTTGCTGCTTAGTTTGGCAGGGCCTGATGGCTCACCCACTCGCGGGGCCTTATGACTCACCCACTTGCAGGGCCTGGGGGCTCACCCACTCACCCTAATGGTGCACCAATGCACCTTCTATAGTTTTGTTTATTTTACCATGAGGTCCTGGGAATCAAAACCTGGTCCTCCCACATGGGAAACGGACACCCAACCATTTAAGCAACATCTGCCTTCTGCTATATCTCTTAAGGTTTACCAAAGATACCTAGAGTTACAGACATTTCCCATACAGGATGGTCATAAATAAATCAGGCTTGGTTTATCACCAGCTTTCTAAAAAATATACCTAGGGAGAAAAACTAGGTTTAGGGACACATGCATTGTTTCTAATATAGCGAATGTTTAGCTTACCATGATTATCACAAAATCAGGACAGCGAGAATAAATGCAGTAAATCATGTATTGATTCAGAGTCACCAATATCTATATTTTTTCCTCCAGTATTATTCTCTCTGCCATCAAGAGCCCTGGCAATGCAGCATTTCTTAAAGAGTGTCCATTGTTTTCTCTGGGTTTTTTTCCATGTCACTGACATGCATCATGAAAGTGTTGACCTCAGCACTTGGTTTGGTGTGTGATGGGTAATCACTTTGCACATATCTGTCAAAAAACATAACCCAACTTCATTTTCATATAGGTATCTCCCTTCCCATGGTCCCATGAAGCACTTAGGTGTTGCTTTGTAAGAAATTCTGGAATTATTTTCATTCTACCACCAATAAGCACTTATTTTAATTAATATCAAATATATGCCCCACTGCTCTCTTTCCAGGCCTTTTGATGTAAGCAATAACTTTTCTTTCAATGCTGAATCATAATATAATCTTTTCTGAAGACATTTACAATGGAAACTAAATAAAACAATACCAACAATGCCTGTAACTCATTTGAAAGGAGGACAGGATGAAGAGCTAGGAACAGTTTCTCCCAGGGGCAAGCCATGGCACTCACTTTGCTGCTGCCACCTGGCTGACAGAAATTGCAGGGCACACCTCAGTTTCTGGAATATTAAAATGTGGTAAAATATACATTTAGAATTGGTAAGTGTGATAGGCTAATATGTCAACTCAGCTGAGTATTAAGCTATGGTAGGATGTCAGCTGAAATTATGTGATTGACAATAGTGAGTTCCAGGTTATGAATTTTGGTTTTTGGTTTGAGACTCAGGACAGAGAGACAGGAACTTAGGTCCGACCAAGCAGAGGTGACTTGAGTCAGTGTTTAGTAACAGGATTCTCCAGGTCCATATTATGGTTCACTTGAGCTGCCCTGAAGTTTTGCCCTGACCCAGATTTTACCATAACCTCTTACACAACTTTTACTCTTACCTATTTTAAATGTTTTACTGACTAGTTTGACCAAATGGGATTTGCACTAATAACCAGATGGTAACACTCTTCTGGAAACTCTTTCAGGATTTGCACAAATTACATTCTCAGGTAGGGTTTTGACAATCTCAGGCATGTTTTTTGAGCTGGTTTATATACACCATTTTACTTTTCCATTAACATACCTCATATTATTTGACTGTTGTCAGGATCATACTGAATTCATGGATTTTCATAGAATTATTGTGTTATTTTTGATCTTCAAGTTGTCACATCTTAGCCAGGGGGAGCCCTTCTGCTGGCCCCTTTTAGTATCACCCAGACATTATTTAAAGCATTCTTGCCATCTGGAAATAGTGAGATATTAAGGCCTATCTAACTTTTCCTTGCCCCATGATATGCACGTATTATTCTCCAAAATAATGCATATTCTTTTTAGCAAAGAATAACATTAAAAATAAAAGTTGCAGGACTAGAGGTATATATCAAATTATTTCATACAAGTAAGGATAGTTTGCATGGTGATATCGCTGCTAACACACTTTTATAGGTCGATCAGTTCCAGTGCCTAGATGTAGGATTCATTTTGTCTGTCTCAGGATACAGTTCCTTACAGCTTCCTCTGAACTAAATAGTTCTGTCAGGGAAGTTTGCACCACCTTACCACAGCTCAGGATCTGTGGGCTTTCCCTCCCATCCCCCAATAATGTCAATATAAATTCTTTGTAGAATCAGAGTCAGAGTTAGAGTCTAAGCTACTGTTGGCCTTTTCCTTGACAACATGGGACTCCAAAGTTGTCTGCCTGAGTCCATGGCAAAAAACACAACAGGGTGGGGGGGGAAGAAATAATAATAAATCTTTTTAAAAAATGGATTTAACCATGTAGGTGGGTCCAGGTGGTCTATTCCTTTTCATTTTAAAGTTAGAAACAAATACAGTTCTATTGTAGTTGGCATGGTTTCACTTTTCCTATTTCAAGTGAGGGATGTGGAGGACATCTACTTCTGGCCAAAATAGAGTAACAGGCTTCAGATATACCTTTTTGCCTTAAACAACTATAAATGGACACAATTTATGGAGCAGCAGTTTTCCTACATTGGATAATAGCACAGGACAGTGATCTCTGAAAGATGAGAGACAAATAAAGTGAGGCCAGGAGTGAATTTCTATGCCATAGCAGAGGGAGGGGGGAACCAAACAGCTTGGTGGTCTCCATGAGTTGAGCAGATTTCACTATTTTGGGAAGCCAAGGTGGTTAGAATTCACAGGATAGAGTGCCATAGAGGAGAGAGCTATACAGAGAGAATACAAAGTGGTCCACCTTGACTTTTTGATAAGTACAGGCATGAGAGGAAACTACCACAGATGGGGAAAGAGCCACTCAAAGGAGCAGGCAGAACAGGCCACAAAGCTCATGTGGAGCCAGAAGTAGCCTGATTGGAAAGGCCTCTTTACACATGCAACATGAAGGAAAGAGCCTCAGTAGAGGAGCCAAAATAGCTCTAGATATAAGGCCATTGTGGACCCACCTAACAAGGTTTAAAATGTATGATAACAATAGCACAAAGACCAGGAGGGGAAAAATGGAAGTATATTGCCACAAGGGTTTTATACTATTTATAAAGTGAGTATTACTTGAAAATAGAATGTGATAAGTTGAAGATGTATATTATAAGCCCTAGAGCTATCACTAAAAACTCAAAAGATATATCTATTAAGCCATTAAATGAAAGAAAATGGAATATAGAAAAAATACTCAATTCCCCAAAAAGTCATCAAAAGAGGAGAAAAGTAATGAAGACCAAAAAGTATAAATAAAAAAACAGCCAGATAGTGTAAGTTCTAAAACACCAGCTAAATAGCAGAGATTATCAAATTAGATTTAAAAAAATCAAGCCTAAACTATATGTTATGTGTAATAAAACCACTTTATTTTTTAATATACGTTTTTATTTTTATTTTTTAAAGAAACTTGGAGTACATAAATGTTAAACAGAAAATGTAGGGGATTCCCATATGTGCCACTCCCTAGCCCTCTCACATTTTCCCACATCAACAACACCCTTCATTAGTGTGGTACATTTGCCACAATTGATGAACACATCTTGGAGCATTGCTGCTAAGTGTACATTTTTGCAAGTTATTAAAAGATATATGCTGGCCTGTTTCTGTCATTGTAATATCTTTCAGGATAATTCCCAAGTCCAAAAAATGTCCCCATATTACACCTCTTTTTCCTTCTCCCTCCCCTCAGAACCTCCAGTGGCCACTGCTTCCACATCCATGATAAAAGTTCTTTCATGGTTCAGATCACAACAAGTCTACAGTAGAACAACTGAAAGTCTACTCTAGTCCATTGTCCATTCCTCAAACCTGAGAAGTCTGTGATGGTGATGCCCACTCCACCTCTAATTGAGAAGGGGCTTAGATCCCATGAGGTAGATGGATGGGACTTTCTTGCTTGCAGTTGCAGACTCTCTCTGTTCCTTGAGATGGTCATTATCAGTCATCATTTCTTTGTTAGTTGTCCTGGGTGAGACAAAAGAACTAGAAATTAGGTGTTCCAAGACTGTTGAGATTTAGGGTCCAACCGGTACATGGACAGACCAAAGATTTAAGTCTCTTGTACATACACCTATCAAATCTAGTACTACTATAAGTTCAATTAGAGGGGCAGAAGAGCCATGTGTAGGAAGAGCACAACTGAGTCCAATTCTATCACACAGGGGAGCATAAATTCCAAATTAGGGCACACTGTCAAGATGCCAAACTCCAGAGCTGCCTGCCCTCCCTATAGTCTCTTGATGTCTCCAGAGCCCTCAAGAGGCCCACTATTTGAGGTTATATTTACTTTGGCAGTCAATGACTTCTTTCTGAGACATGCATAAGAGTACCTCTGAAATGACCTCCCAACTCACTTTAAAGTCTCTTAGCTATATAAACTCATTTGTCTTTATCCTTTCTCCCTTTTGGTCAAGGTCTTTTTCCAGTTGCATTGCTACTTGGTGCTTGGTCATATACAATCAGTGCCAGGGAGGCTTTTCCCCAGGAGTCATGGCCCACAGTGGGGTAAAGGTAATGCATTTATTTGATGAGTTTGTCTTACAGAGAGGCTACATTTGAGCAACAAGGAAGCTATCAGGAGGTAACATTTAGGCACCCTATAGTACTAGGCTAAGTTTCAATTTCAAAAGTATGTGATCACAAGTACAGTCATCACAATCAAGGGCCCATCAATGGTCCATCTTCTTTCTCTAGTCACTGCCCCTGTCCTCAGGGGATTCTTGCTGTCTCATTAAAGAATATGGCAGAGCTCTCCAGGATGATAATTCAATATTCCTTTGGTTATTGGATGAATCTCCACCCACCATCACCATGCCCCATGAACACTTGAGCACATTCATATGCCTTATAACTATGACTCAGGTGAACATCCAACTGCATCCCCCATCTCTGACACCCTAAACCAATGGTCTTCCCTGCCACAGTTATAACCCTTCTGTGATCCAAACTTTCTTCAAAATTGAAGCCAACAAAATAACTGAATAAAATTAATAAGAAAATGATAAAATAAGGTCAGTGGTAAATATAACAAAGAAACTACAAAAAAATTATAAAAAGTTTGAAATAATAAAAAATATAAAATTTAATTTCTTTTGAAATTATACCCTCATCACTGTAAAATATGTTTCTTGTATGTACAGTGACATTTGCTTCCATTTATTCATCCAGAATCTAATTTTTTTTTTTCATTTTTACTTCATAGAAGCTTTAGGTTATGGAAAGTCATGCACAGAATACAGGTGATTCCCATATACCCAACATCCTTTCCCTTTTCTCCTTTCCCCTATTAATGACAGTTTACACATGAATGATACATTTATTACAATTGAAATAACATATTGAAACATTGTTACTATACTGATCAAAGATTTACATTGTGGGTTTCATTTTGGACCATACACTTTTATAGATTTTGATGAATTTAGATGTGGTCTGTATCCATCCATGCAAGATCATGTAGAACAATTCCATCTCCCTAAAAATGTCCTGTGTTCCACCTATTCTATACCTCCCTCTGTCTCCCCACAGGACCCACAGTAAGCAACAAGTTTAACTCATGAAGGACCAGATTCATAGTTATTTGCACCAACATTGAGAGCTTGACATACTGGCCTGTTCTCCCCTATTAGGTACTGCGTATGCTCTCAAGAGACTCCCACCACTCTATTTGATATCATAGCAGGACTCCCCAGGATGGGAGTCCAACACATTCCTACTCATTAGGTGAGTCTCCAGCCTCTGATACAATACATTATGACAAGATGAACACTACACTCTCCCTAGAAACCTGCTCCAGGTACACCCTGTCCCGCATGCCCACCACATCCAACACCTTAAACCAGTGAGCCTCTAATGCCATATTTGCCAAAAGAATATTCCCAACATTGCAGTTTTAACCACATACCTGCAAAGACCCAGAGTTCACCTGCTCCCTCCCTGAACCCTTCCTCCTGTTCCATGGACAGTCCATCCACCCTCCCCACCCTACCCCCATCACAGACCTGCACCACCCATACCAATAGAACCACTGAATCACTGTTATCCCCATCCACTGCAAAACTACACCCTTCCACCTTATCACAGATTTTTCCCTCATGGGCATTGACTCACAAAATTCTTCTCCTTTTCTGTCTTCTGTAAATCTGTCTTCCAAACTCTAGCTCTTTGAGCCTGCTCAATTTGTTTAAATCATATCAATGAGGTCATGTAATATTTGTCCTTTGGTGCCTGGCTTGCTTCACTCTACCTAAAGTCTTCAAGATTCATCCATGCTATCCCATGTGTTAATACTTCATTCCTTCTTACAGCTGAGTAGTATTCCATTGTATGTATGCACAACAATTTGTTTATCCATTCATCTGTTGATGGACATTTGGGTTGCTTCCAACTTTTGGCATCAGTGAATAATGCCGCTATGAACATTGGTGTGCATGTATCTGTTCATGTTCCTGTTTTCAATTCTTCTGAGTGTATACCCAGCAGTGGGATTGCTGGATCATACGGCAGTTCTATAATCAGTTTCCTGAGGAACTGCCAAACCGTCCTCCACAATGGCTGCAATATTTTACATTCCCACCAGCAGTGGATAAGTGTTCCCCTTCCTCCACATCCTCTAAAATCTTGCAGTCCCCTGCTTTTTCAATAGCCACCAGTCTAATGGGTGTAACAACTTATCTCATTATGGTTTTGATTTGTATTTCCCTAATAACTAGTAATGTTTAGCATCTTTTCATGTGCTTTTTAGCCATTTGTATTTCATCTTTGGAGAAGTGTCTATTCAAATTATTTGCCCATTTTCTAAATGGATTATTTGTCTTTTTATTTTTGAGATGTAGCATATTTTTATTTATACTAGATAATAAGCCCTTATCAGATATATGGTTAAAAAACATTTCATCCCACTGAGTAGGCTTCCTTTTCACTTTCTTGATAAACTCCGTTCAGGTGCAAAAGTTTTTAATTATGAGGAAGTACCATTTATCTATTTTTTCTTTCATTGCTTGGGCTGTGGGGGTAAACTTCATGAAACCATTTCCTAATATGATTTCCTGTAGATGCTTCCCTACATTATCTTCCAAGATCTTTATGGTCTTGGCTCTTATGTTCAGCTCTTCTATCCTTCTGAGTCAATTTTTATATAAGGTGTGAGATGGTGTTCCTCTCTCATTCTTTTGGATATGAATATCCAGTTCTCCAAGCACCATTTGTTGAAGAGGCCATTCTCTCCCAGTTGTGTGGGCTTGCTGGCCTTGTTGAATAACAGTTGACTATATACATAAGGATCTATATCAGAACTTTCAAGTCAGTTCCATTAGTTAGTATGTCTACCTTGTGTCAATGCCATGCAGTTTTGACCAGTGTAGCTTTGTAGTATGTTTTTAAAGCCAGATAGTGTGATTCCTCCAATTTTATTTTTCTTGTTCAATATGTCTTTGGCTATTTGGGATTCCTTGTCCTTCCAAATAAATTTCATAATTAGCTTATCCAATTTATTAAAATATGTTGTGGTAATTTTTATTGGGATTATGTTAAATCTGTAGATCAGTTTGAGTAGGTTAGACATCTTAATGATGTTTAGTTTTCCTTCCCATGAACAGGGAATATTCTTCTATTTATTTAGGTCTTCTTTGACTTCCTTTAACAGTGTTGTATATTTTTCTACATAGAAGTCATTTACATATTTAGTTAAGTTTATTGCTACATACTTGATTCTTTTATTTGCTATTATAAATGGGATTTTTCTTGTTCATTTCCTCCCCAGTTTGCTCATTGTTGGTGTACAGAAATGCTACTGAATTTTGCACACTGATCTTGTAACCTGCCACTTTACTTAACTCACTTATAAGTTCTAGAAGCTTTGATGTAGATTTCTCAGGTCATTCTATGTATAGGATCATGACATCTGCAAATAGTAAAATTTTTACTTCTTCCTTTCCAATCTAGATGTCTTATATATCTTTTTCTTGTGTAAGTGCTTCAGCAAGTACTTCTAAAGCAATGTTAAATAATAGCAGTGAAAGTGGGCATCCTTATCTTGCTCCAGATCTTAGAGGGAAAGCTTTTAGAATTTCACCATTAAATAGAACAGAAGGCTGACCTCTATCTTTTCTTTGTGTCAAGTTGAAATTGTATTGTTTGAATGACCTTCCATTTGTGTTTTTTCTGCATGAATTTTTAGACCTCACCTCCATTTTGTGAGAATCCATTTAGTTAAACTAGATCAAGTTTTCTGTAAATCTGTAGACCTGGGCCCTTGTTGACATGGTTTTCCATGCCCAGAAAGTAATGCCAGGGCTGATTTTGTGTGGCCTTCTGACCATTTTGTGTGCTGGAATTCCTTCACTGTGCGTATGCATTAGCACCATGCCTGACAAGAGACCATCTGGTGTGTGACCAAGGAAAGACTTACATTTAAACATTTTCATAGTGGAAGTTGTCATTATTTCTTCCAACACCCCTCAAATAATCTTGGGTTATCCATGATTTATACAACCCCTAGACCACTGCATCCACCTCCATTTCATATACAATTGTTTTTTCACCTAACTGTTCATGGAAAATTCCTCTCCTAAGTAAGCTATCCTCACTGTTTTGGCCACACAGGGCCTTTCTCTAGAACCCCAGGAGTCTATGACCTCTCCTAGACAATGAGCAGGAAAAGCCTAAAACTGCTTTGGCCAGCAGAGGGAGGTATAGGAGCATGTGGTCATGCTTTACCTCTGTCAGCCAAGTGGCTATCTTGGTGGGGCTGCCAGGTTCCAAGTCACTCCCTGCAGCCCCCACCTGTTAATACTGGTCAATTGTGACCTCCTGATGTGGACATGGGTTCATTCATCCATCCAGGCCACTGAATGACCTTAAAAAGCTTTACTTTGTGTGTGTGGGGGAGGGATAGAAGAATGGACATGTGAAACTGAAACTTAGCTATTATATATTGCCTAAACATTAACACATGAAAGCTTCCTTGTTGCTCAAATGTGGCAGCATTTCAAGCCAAACTCAGCATATAAACTCAATACCTTCTCTTTGGCATGGGACATGAGTTGGGGATGAGCTTCCCTGGCACTGAGGTATTATTACCAAGCACCAACTAGCAGTGCATTTGGAAAAAGACCTTGACCAAAAGGGGCAAATATTAAAATACAAATGAGTTTTTATGGCTAAGAGATTTCAAAATGAGCCAGGAGATCATTCCAGAGGTTATGCCTATGCACATCTCAGTAGGATCTCATTGACAGCCACAAAATCATTGCCTCAGGCACAGGTGCTCCTGTAGGCTCTAGAGACATCTAGACACTGTAGGCAGGGCAGACAAACTCAGGAATTCAGCATCCTGTCCTTACCTTTTAATTTATGTTCCCCAAAGTAACAGAATTTCACTCATTCATAATTTCTCTATATATTACTCTTCTGTCCCTTTTATTTGAACCTTCAATTGTCACTATACCCATTAAATCTTTGTATCAGAGACTTAAATCTTTAGTCTGTTCATATGCTGGTTGAGCCCTGAATCTCAGGAGTGTTGCAACACCTAGTCTCCAGTTATGATGATGGATAACACCCATCCCAAAAAACAGAAAGTGTCTACAACTAAAAGTAAGACACTGCAGATGCTTCATCCCCATGGAATCCTGTAAGTGGCTTCTAGTGATTGGCTTCTTTCACTTACCATAATATTCATCAGGTTCCTCCCATTTTAGCATATATCTCTACTTCATTATGTCTTATGGTTGATAATATCCCATTGTATGGATACACCATATTTTCTGTATCCCTTCATCATTTGATGGGCATTTGAATTGTTTGTAATTTTTGGCTATTATGATACCAAACTTATCCCAGATTTGGCCAGAAGGCTTGCAGGGTCCCCTGTCATGTTTTGACACCACTCCTGTGGACTTTGGTGCATTCCTTGCACTCCAGGATGCAATGTTTTTCAGAGTCCTCTCATGAATTTCCTGCCCAAGACCTGGACCCACACATACTTCCTAGGAACCCTCTTTTCTTTGCATGAAAATGGAAGAGACCACAATCTAGACATCAGAGATGGATGTTCCTACCATATTTTCTTTCCTTATAAGCCTGTTCAATAATTAGAGCTATAAACTATATGTCATTTACAGAAACATATTTCCTAATGAAAATGTAAGTGTATACTGTTTTCCTTCCCTGGTAACCAAGCTGAAAGTGGCCCCACAGCCCAAAGCTAGGGCAGTCAGGAGGCTGCTGCAGGGTCCTGGGGGTCTGTGCTGTGCCAGGGGTTAAATCTTTCACTCCTAAACATGGTGAAGCCAGGGAAGGATACACAGGTAGCTCAGGACAGGGCCTGTCACCACCCAGACAGGAAGCCATTGAGTAATTTAATTTTCAATGAGATGTGTCTGTGCAAGTCTGTGGCCATCAGTCCTGGAGGTATTCCCTTCCCTCATCAGGGCCTTTCATTCACCCACAGGAATCATCCACATTCCAATGACGTAAGCAAAGCACAAATTTTGGACCATGGATGTAGTCATCCCAGGGCAAAGAAAGTTCCAAATTCCTCTTGAGGACAATCAGTAGCAACACAACTGAGAGTGTAGACTGGAGATCCCCAAGATGGTGGACCTCAAACCACACAGGCAACACTTCACCTTGACCCACAGAAAGAGTGTGTGGTGTCTCTCACTTACAAGCAGTAGGTATTCTTGTTTGACATTCAGAATTCATGCCTGAAGCCTTGGGACCCAGGCAGGGTAGAGAGGCCATGAGCTGATGCTGGGGCCTGCCAGGAATTTTCTGGGTTAAGAAATTGCACAAGGAATGGCAGGGCAGTGGGAAGCACTAGTTCATAGGGAGCAGTAATGTTTATGAAATTAAGCCAAGCTGGAGCATTTAAAGCTCTATTTTAACCCCCAGTCACCTCATAAGGGAAAGCAATTCCAGTATCAGGGATCAGGATCACCAAGCATGAAATCTAAGCTAAAGATTTGACCATGGGACCCTGGAGGGGGACTGCGGATTCAAGTTCTGTCTGCCCTTGGACCATGTGCTAATAATCTTCCTCTGTCCTTCTCTTTTTCCACATTGTAAGATTTGTTCTAGTTTTTACCATACCTAGTGCTGATGTAAATCTAGAGTTTGCCCTTGAAAACTGCATGTTCCTATTTGTTGCTCAAATGAAACCTCAGCCAAGAAGCAGAAAATGTTCCTTCTTCTTCCAAAGGGCTGAAAGTCAGTCACTGCCCTATCCAGGGTCAGAAAATTGTCCTTCTTAATGGAAGTGGCTTTGACATCTAAATCCTGATAGTCCTCATGTGTGGGCTCAGCTTCATCCAGGTGTATTGGTACTGAAATGCACATGTGCTCTGTGAAAGGGAATTCTGTGTTTAATTCAGTAACCAAGGAAGGGTGGCTGGTGCTTTTCCCTTATCCCTTTCAAAATAAACTGATGACTCTGCATGGTTTCTTATTTGAATGAGCAATGTGAGAATATGCACCTCATTTTAATTAACACAGAAAATGAAAGAACCAAACCTCATCTCCCAGGCTGTAGCTGACCCAGGACTTTAATAATAAAATATTGACATCTAACACTTACTATTTAAATTGATAAATATTGCCCCTCCCCATATATAAATTTTTGGTCTTTATTCATAAATTCAATTATTTTCCAATCTCACCCAAATCCTCCCTCCCACTGCCATGTTTTGCATAGTCTCAAAAAGTCAGAGGGAGTGCTATTGGCCCTTGCAGTAGCATGAGATTTGAGATAACTGGGACCCACCAATGAGTGAGGAGGGTCTCTCTGTCCACTTCTCTGGAATGGGGGTGACAGGGATGGAAGTGAGCAGAGACTCCCTCACTCCTGAAAAAGGCTTGGATAGGGGAGCCTTGGCTGGGACCACTGGGAATATCACAGATGGCATCCAAGGGAACAAAATGAGAAACTCAGTGGTCCCCTGAGTTAGCGATGGGTCACCAGAGCCCAGGACAGCCTGTTCAATGGCAGAGTCATGCTGGTGAATAGGATAGGTTCAGAAGTTTATATAGAGGAAGCAGGTGTGGCTCAATGATTAGATCTCCCGTTTACCATATGGGAGGCCCCGGGTTCGCTTCC
>JAQZBX010059404.1:6012-17626 GCA_029593785.1 Cabassous unicinctus | reverse complement strand
TCTGTGTTTCTGTGCATAATTTGAAATCTCCCCCATTTTTGAATGCCAGCTTTGCTGGATACAGAATTCTTGGTTCACAATTTTTTTTTCTGTCATACCACTGTCTTCTTGCCACCATAGTTTCAGATGAGAAATCAGCACTTAATCATATTGAGCTTCCCATGTATGTGATGGATTACTTTTCTCTTGCTGCTTTCAGAATTTTTTCCTTGTCTTGAGCATTGGACAATTTGATAAGTATATGTCTTGGGGTAGACCTGTTAAGATTTATACTGTTTAGGAACACTGTGCTTCCTGTACATGTGCATCCATGTCACTCAAAAGAGTTGGTCCTTTGAGAAGATTAATGACATTGACAAACCCTTAGCTAAATTAACAAAGAAAAAAAAAAGACTAAAGATGCAAATACATAAAATAAGAAACAAAGAAGGAGATATTACTGATACCACAGATATAAAGAGTATCAGAGGAAGATACTTTGAAATATTGTATGCCAACATGATGGATAACTTAGATGAAATGGAATAATTTCTAGAAACACACAAGCAGCCTACATTGAGAAAAGAAGTAACCAATGAACTCAACAGACTAATCACAAGATATGAGATTGAATTAGTCATCAAAAACGTCCGAGCTCAGAAGAGCTGAGGACCAGATGGCTTCACAGGGGAAATCTACTAATCATTCCAGAAAGAACTAACACCAATTTTCTTAAACTCTTCCAAAAATAAAGTGGAGGGAACAATGCCTATCTCACCCTATGATGTCAAAATCATCCTAATATCAGGGCCACATTAAGACACAACAGGAAAGGACAACTACAGACCAATCTCTCTACTGAATCTGGATATTAAGACCCTCAACAAAATGCTTTCTCATCATACTTAACATCCCATCAATGAATTATAAATGATAATCAAGTGGCTATGCAAGGATGGTTCAACATAAAAAAATAAATCCATCTAACACACCTCATTAACAGATCAAAAGAAAAAGAATCACATTATCATCTCTATTGAAGCACAAAAAGAATCTGACAAAATAGAGGATACTTTCTTGGTGAAAAACACTTCAAAGATAAGTATAGAAGGAAACTTCCTCAACATGATAAAGTGTATATTTGTAAAACCCACATCTAACATGATATTCAATGGTGAAATGCTAAAGGCTTTGAAATCATATGTTGTTAGCTTAAATTACAATGATGTATCATCTAAAACCAATTAGTCTGGCAGCTATAAAAAAAAACAGAGGCCTATAAGTGTTGAAGAGGATGTGGCAGATAGGGAACACTTATCCACTGTGGTGAGAATGTAGAATGGTGCAGTTATTGTGGAAGACAGTTTGGCTGTTCCTCATGAAGCTAAGTACAGAACTGCCATAAGATTCAGTGATCCCTCTTCCAGGTATATACCCAGAAGAATTGAAAGAAGGGACACAAACAGTTATACACATACCAATGTTCATAAAGGCATTATTCACTCTTGACAAAAGTTGGAGGCAACCCATGTGTCCATCAACAGGTGAATGGATAAGCAAATTGTGGTATATACATAAAATGGAATATTACTCAGCTGTAAGAAGGAATGTAATATTAACACACAGAATAACATGAATGAATATTGAAAACCTTATGTTGAAAAATAAGCTAGTCATTGAAGGGCAAATATTACATTACCTCACTGATGTGACTTAATAATATTGAACAGACTCACAAAGCTATTTGTATGGAAGACAGGTTAACAGGAGACAGAAAAGGAGTAGAAAGGGGAGAGCTGATGCTCAGTATGGGCAAAATCTATGATAAGGTGGAATGGTGTGTTTGGACATAGGATGGAGGTGGTAACAGTGCAATGATATGATTGGGTTCTATGGTGCAGGAATGTGAGGGGGAGTAAGGTAGGAGGGGTTTGGTTGGACTATTCATGAAACTGGGGAAAGGTTGGAGGAAGGAGTAGTGAACTCTGGGGATTTGCAGGTCTGTGGTTAAGACTACAATGGTGTGAATATTCTTTTTACAGATATGGCATGGGAGAGTTACTGGTGCAGGGTATCGAGTTTGGGTGGATATGCGGGTTAGGGTGCATCTGGGGCATGCCTCTATGTAATATGCAATATGTAATATGTAATATGTAATAATTGTTCATCTTGTCATAGAGTTTTGTCTCAGTGGATGGAGACCCACACAATAAACAAGAAAATATTATTCTCCCATCCTGGGGAGTCCTGCTATGTTCTTAATTAGAGGGACAAGAATCTCTTGAGAACATAAGCAGTGCCTTATAAAAGAAAATAGACAAATATATCTAGCTCTCAATATTATTTCCTGTAACTATGAAGCTTATTCTTCAAATATTGAAACTTAATGGTTGGTATAGTTTCAAAGGGGAGGGGTGTAAAATAGAATAAGTAGAACATAGGGCATTTTTAGGGCATTGGAATTCTTCTGCATAATTTTGCAATTACAGATACTGGCCATGTTAAATTTCATCAAAACATATAAAAGGGTACTGTGCAAATTGTAAACCATAATATAAACCATTGACCGTGGTTAGTAGCAATGCTTCAATATTTGTACATTAATTTTAACAAATGTACCATTGATATGTAAAATATAATTAGGAGGGGAGAGGAGAGTGGGAGATGGAGAAGGCATTGGGTATATGGGAACCCCGTATATTTTCTATGTGACTTTTCTGTAACCTCCAGCTTCTTTGAAGATAAAGCAAAAAAGTAAAAAATAAAAAGACATTGGGGGAACATATGGAAGAAATTTTCACTGTACATAAGATAACAGATCTTACAGTGATGAAAGACACACTGTATAAAATTTGTTTTTATTTTATTTATTATTTTTCATTTTTGTATTTTTGTATTTTATTTGTTATTTCTTAAATTATTATATTTTCTTATTAATTGTACTTGATTATTTGTTGGCTTCTTTTTTGGAGAGGTTTTGGATCATGGAAGAGTCACAACTGTGTGAGGGAGGACCACTGGTGCAGCATGTTGGTGGTGGGGATATGTGTGGGGAAAGGTGCACCTGAAGCATACTACTAAAGTATCTGAATTTGTTCAAGTGTTCATGGGTCATTGTCTCAGTGGTTAGAGACCAACACAATTACCAAAAGAATACTGAATTCCCCTCCTGGGGAGTCCTGTTGCATTCTCTAATAAAACATCAAGAATACCCAAGTACATGGGCAGTGCCTAGTGAAGGAGGTCAGACCATTATGCCAGGCCCTTGATATTGACAAGTGTAATTATGAAACTTTTCTTGTGAAATTGAAACTTAGCTTAGTATTATATATTGCCTAAGAGTTACCTCTTGAAAGCCTCCTTTTGTTCAAATGTGGCCTCTTTCTATGCCAAACAGCTATAAATGCACTACCTTCCCCCTGGCATGGGACATGATTCCAGGGAATGAGTCTCCCTGGCACAGAGTGATTATTACCAATCACTGACTAATGATGTGTCTGGAAAAATAACTTGACTGAAAGGGGGAAATATTAAATACAAATGTATTTTTTGGCTAAAAGATTTTTAATTGAGTTGGGAGTTCATTCTAGAGGTTCTGCTTATGAACGTCACAGCAGGAGCTCATTGACTACCACACTATACAGTTTCTCAAACGTGGAATTACTGAGGACTCTAGAGACACCTAGATACTATAATCAAGGCAGACAATCTCAAGAATTTGACACAATGTCAGTGGGTTATACTTTGCAATTTATGCTCCCAAATGTAACAGAGCTAGACACATTTAGAGTTTCCCTACACAGTTCTCTTCTACCACTTTCATTTGAACCTATAATTAGTAGCATGCTTGTTAAGTATATGTCCCAGAGACTTAAATCTTCATTCTCTTTATGTGCCAGTTGAGCCATGAATCCCAGCAGAGTTGCAAAACCTACTCTCCAGTTCATTGGACTCCCCCAGAACAACTAAGTAAAGAATGATGATAGACAACGTCCAAGTCAAAAAACAGAGTATCTACAAAAGCAAGGCAGATGGTTATGTCCATTTACCCCATAGGATCTAAGCCCCCTCTCAATTAGAAACAGAGTAGGCATAACCATCCCCAAATCCTCATGATTGGAGAATAAACAATACACCAATGTAGACTTATTATTATTCTATTATAGACATTGTTATTCTAGCAAAAATGTGTATCTATAAGTCTAAATTTCTTGCAAGAGGAAAGCTCTGAATAACTAGGCAACTTCAGTTACAAAGCAATTACTAATTTTTAAAAAAAAATCTACTGAATAGATTTGAGAACAATTCTAAGAAATTAACTCAACAATGCTAAAAGCATAGTAATGCATATCAGACTACATCATAATTCTAATTTTTTCAGAATTATTTGGTGACTAGCATCACTACATAATAGTATAATTCAAGTTTGTATTTATTTCCAGTAATTTAGTTACATATAATGCATGGGTAATTAAGAATCATTTCCTATTTGGAAATACCTGATTTTATGATGATTTCATGAAGTATATCTATAATCTTATATGAAGATGGGGAAAAGGTTTTTCACTTGTACAATAAAAAATCATATTCTTTCAATGTAAACTTAGTAGTATAAAGAATATGAAAAAAAAAGAATAAACCATTTGGAAAAATAAAGTGCTCCCTTTATTGCATTCTTCCTAACCTAAAGTGATAAAGAATCTACATAGATACTAATCAGGAAAAACATTTTGTTTCTATTCTGTGATATTCATATCTGAATATTTTCTCTTAAATACCTCAAAATAAATATGTAATATTAAATACATTTAGGCTAATTTTAATTCTTTCCTAATGAACTCTTCTTGTGATGGCAATATTTAGCTTTGAACTTGAATTCAGCCAAATAATGATTTTAAAATGGTTTTTGTCTGTTAATTGTTAGAAAAGATGATAAAATATTGATATTTTGAAGTGTTGTCTATATGCATGCTAAACTTTAGAAATGCAATTTAAGGATTCACAAAAATTAAATTGATATAAATGGCAATCAGGTATGGTCATGCAGTTTAAAAGGAACCCAAGTCACACATCAAAGGAGATGAACATATTTGCAACTATATAAGTAAAAAAACCCATTGAGAAATTCATTTAAAATGGGAATCTGAAAATAGTAAGTGAACTTGACAAGGGATTTAGAAAAAAAATATTGCCAAGCATATTGCACAGTATCAGGAAAGTATAAAATGTGGAGGAAAATTATGACATACAGAAGACAGAATAATAATACATAAGGTACCTCATTTGGGATTCTGATATTAAATTATCTTCCCACAAATTAGTTATTAAATACAATGGGAAGAAGAGTAAATTTGTAGTGAAAGACTCTGGCAGATACCATCTTAACCCAGAGATCAAAGTTAATAGGATCACTTTTGGAACATATTGATATCTTTGGCTTACTTATTAGATACATTTCTGTACTATTGCCAAAAGTACATAATCTCATTGTAATCACCAGGAAACATCAGATAAATCTACATTGATGAACATTCTACAAAATATTTGGCCTTCACTTTTCAAAAGGTCAGTGATGAAAAATAGAGAAAACTAAAAGATATATGAAATGTGTAATTGTGTTTTTAATATTAGAATATAGACTTGACAAAGAAATAGACATACCTCTAGGGGAATATATAATTATACATACAAATGCATTATCATGAAATTTTAAGACATTTCCATTCACTATGAAGATTAGATGGTAACACTGGATCTATATTACATATGTAATTTTGTGCTGTTTATTAGATTTTGCTTTATGCAGGTGTAGACTTCATTCAAACTTTTGTTTAATTTTACTTCTTATTTAAATGCTGATGGAGTTTTTCTTTGAATAATATGCAAATACTTTCATACTTCATGCTTTTTGCTTTTAAATGAATACTATGTGAATTATATTCCTAAACCTGAAATTTGGTGGGGAAGGAGGCTATAACTCCTTGAAAGTTTGTTCTGTTCTGAACTCTTCCAACAGGATATGAACACTTATTGTCTTCACAGTGAAAAATAGTTGAATAATATTTTTCAATCATTTTTATTCAAGATTCATGGTATTACACTCTGCCTCATTTCCACTGTCAGACAAAATAATCTCCTATATTTTATCCATTTTCTGTATTTGTGTTGGGAGAGCTGCTCTGGCACTATGATATAATTTACATTGCTATATCTATTTTATTGTATTGTATTAGTAAAAGGTGTGGCATTCATTAGATAAGGGAAAATGCAGATGAAATTAAGCAAAACATAATTTTGGTTACAATGACAGATTTAAATAAGAGTTTATCTCTACTTCTTCTCCAAGCACAATTAAATGATGGTGAAATTTTATACATATAAAGACAAAGAGAAGGAGAATAGAGGGCACAATACAAGGAAAACATCAGGTACTATTTATGATAAGTGTTTTCCTACAAAAGGGGATTCAAACTCCACATCTGCTCTCTTCAATGAGAATGAAGAAATTACTACCCTCCTGATAGAATTAGTGGAGTATAGAGGCTACACCAATTGAAACAGAGATTCATCAGCCTAGAGACAAAAGGTACCATAAAGAGTTAGGTGGGATGAAAGATGTGCATTTAAATAAGGGTATCCAGTGAATATAGATATTATACAATGTGAAGCCTTTTTTAAATCCAAGATCTCTCACAGAGGGCTGGTGGTCAACCTACACTCAACTGGGAAAATATTTTGGGTTTCTTTCATCAATAACTGACGCCTTGAAAAAATTGTATTTTAAGACCCCTTAAAATCTCCACATCACTTCTCAATTAAGTACAAATGTTGACAAACACAGTCCATTCACGTTGCACTTCCAGTACACTTCTTCCTCTTAATTATCAACATGCAGCAGATAAACAAGTGCTTGTGGCTAGTCTCTGATTTAAAGACAGAAACCATAAGAATAATAATATTTGCAGAATAAAAGAAACCCAGAGCAAGCTGAGGCATTGCAACAAATAGATGGAAATATTTAAAAAGAAAATGCACAGTGAAATCTCATAGGGGAAAAAAGAGGAGACACCCTCCAGAGAATACTGTAAAAAATATCTCAGAAAAATAGAATTCTTAATATTTGAAAATATTGTCACAGGAATAAAATTGTGCCATAGAATTGTTGGAAGAACATTTGAGGTAGACTCTCTAAAGAGTAAAGGAAAGTAACAAAGAGATTGAAAAATGGAGACAAACGTTTGGAATTAATGTCAATGAAGGAAAGCTTATTAAAACAATTCCAGAAAAAGCAAAGAGAAAAGAAAGAAGGAAATATGTTTTAAAAAAATTACAAGATTATTCCTTAAAAATTAAAAAATGAGTTGAAAAAGGAAGGACCCAGTAAATCCAAGAGCAGTAAGTTCAAAACAAACAAACAAAACAAAAAACAAACAAACAAAAAAACCCACATTACATCACGGCACATTCTTTTGTAATGCTACAGCACTGGAAATAGAATTTTCTAAGATCATATAGTGAAACAATAAAAGAAAAAAAAAAGAAAATGAAAAAGTAAATGCAAATAATGTGAAATTATAGTGGGATGAGTTAATATCACAATTTACTTGGGTAGGGGAAAAACATTCAAACTCTGAAGAAAATCAGTTATCAACTTAGATTTCTTCACATAATCAAAGCAGTGAACTGAGAGTAGAATTCTTGCATATTGATTGTTTATTGGTTTGTTACCTGTTCTGGCCTTCCATTTGTAATATTATTTTCCTGGCTATGGATTTGTTGTTTTAAATTTAATTTCCATCAAAAATTAAAACTTAATAAACAATATCTTAATTTGAATAAAACATGTAGCCCAAGGAAGTAAGATCTGCATAGATGAAAAAAAGTAGGTTAAGGTATTACTATTAATAATAGTCTTCACAATAAAAAAGTACTCAGAAACCAAACACTTTACTTGCAACACCAGCTCTTTCTTACAAGACCCTCAACCTCAAAACTTCACAACTAGAATAGTGTAATAGCTTTATATTTTCACTTCCAGTTTTTCTCTCTACAGTCTATCTTTGCCAGAGAAAGATCAAGTTAAAGTATAAGTTGGATCATGTCCCTTCTCTATCCATACAATTCGTGGTTTTCTTCTCAGTCACGGTACAAATTAAATAATTACCGCGAACAACAGTTTCTCTCAATGTTGCCCACCACTTCTTTCATGCAGAACTTCTAGTGTCCACAAAACTTGCTCCCCTGAAGCCTTCCTGCCCTCTGCTGGTCACCTGGCACACTTCCACCCCGGGGATTTGCTATTTATGGATCCTTTGCCAGCCACCGTGTCCCTGGATCTGTGCTCTCCTCTGCTCCTCACACACCTCTACCTTCCTCCAAAACACAGCTTGGTGGTGAGAAGTAATAATAGTTTCACCTACACTGGGCCTTTGCCTCACTGAATCGCTCTTATTGAAGTAGTGCCAACAGGAGGCACTCAAGAATTTATGAATGAATAATTGGAACATAGAATTAACTACAATTCTGTTCATAGATGTGCAAACCACTGACAGAATAAAAGTCATTTCTCAGTGAGATTTAATCAAATGGTGATAGCAATTAAGAAAGTCAATGGAGACAAAGGCAGTACCATTTCCCTTTGAGATCAAGCAATTTGATAAACTGTAATTCTTGGGCTATGTTATGTTCAAAGCCCATAGGAGACCAGCAAAAGAGTAAAATGATCAAGTTCTTCAGTTCCACTGCTTTTGCCAACATAGATATCTAGGAAACCAGAGTATGCATGAGTTTTCAGAGAAATCAGCAAGTCCTATGATTTCTTTTGGAATGAAAGCTTACAATCTCATTCTACCCTTGTGATCACCTCTAATTGTACTAGCAAGGACCCTCAGAAGATAGTTAGAACTTTCATGCAACAGGACTGGAGTGATATCAGTAAGTCATTATTTATTAGAAGACAATTCATTTTAGATGTTAAAGTAACCTGAGAAATAAAACAGTAATTAATTTTTAACATAAAATATGAAAAATAATAAAATCTAAAGAGATCATATTATTCACTCGTGCTCAAATTATTCAGCTTAACAAGGCCATCAATTTTTTGGGATGAATTCCAATGGGCAAATATAATTTATTCTTTTCTTCAATTTTAGGTGTTCCACAAAAAGAATTGTAATTTTTAATATTCTTGTTAAATTATAATATGGACCAGAAGTGCATATAATGAATATTGGGTGTTATAAATGTTAGTAATATATATTAGAATTAAGCTTATTAAGCTGGAAGTATATTCAATGTTAAAATGAAATGCCAATAATTAAGGAAAGGCATGAAAAAGCAATGAAGAAAGAAAAAAATAATGTGTTTTTACTTTGAAAATGTATTCTATACTGTTAGCCCTTAAACTATTATTGGCATGTAACTGAGTCAGAATCATTAAGAAACTTGTCTTGTAGTTAATTTCCCCATAAAATTTTATTTCCTTCTTAATGAGACAGAGAATATAGATAAGTTAGAAATATGCCTATTTACAGCCATAAAACTACTTTTAAATAAGATATTCAGGGGCTGTGTTTAATTTTGTATTATAGATAGTCACATTTTTAAAAATAAGACATGGCAGCAGAGATATATTAAATCAACTGTTATCATTAGAAACATTTTTAAATTGGTCACAAAGGGAACCTATTTAATTAGAATACATCTTATCGTTATTTTTTCATTTTAATAAAATATATGGAATAGTTTCCTGTATTAAATTAAAATTATTTTATATAATTTCTCTCCTAAATCCAACAACCAACATTTACTATGACCTCTCCAATACCCACAATCATCAAGAGAGAATGAGCATAAGAAGAGATAAAGGAAGAGCATGGGAAGGAAAATATAAAGTACATTCCTTAATATTTTTCTAGATTCACAGGATTAAAGAATAAGATGTGTAAAAAGAGGAGGAATCAACCTATCACTGCCAATAGAATCACCAACCATGCTGTTTCATGAGAGTATGTCTTACTGAATTCAGTCCCAACTCTGTGTCATCTCTCCTCCCTTGCAACATAATTTGTATCATTCTTACTGGGAAGGTAGAGTGTCACAGGGAGAGGGAATTGGTGTGGAGTAGACATGAAAAAAGTTATAAAATATTTGCAGTTTCTCAGATGTACAGTAGATAAGATCATACATCATTCCATGTAGTAATAGTGGAAGTGTGATTATAATGAAAGAGAAAAAAAAAGCTTGGGGGTAAAACACAATCATTTATTTTATTAGAATTGGAAAAAATGTCAAAGGGTGAACAATAAAGAAAAGTAAATGAATTGCTGAAAAGGAGGTCAACAGTTTTAGCTAATATATTGTAGAACTTTGATAGCTACAATACAAACTTTGTAGTTTTTTGGAACTTTAGGTATATGATGATAAATGATAAGCAATTTGGGTATTGTGAAAGAGATTTTAAAAAGCCAGCCATTAGATAAATCCCTTAGTAATATTCTCAAGTGAGACAACAGCTCTAAATTGGATGTTCTTGAGAGAGCATGTAGACAAAATATTTTACACAGTAGGTGATGTAGGTTAGTAAGAGTTCAGCTTTATGAGAATTTTTTACTATTCAAATTCTCAGAAGCTGTGTAGAAGCTGAGGTTGTGTTAGCCATGGGATAGAATGTAGGGAGATTAAGACAAGGGCACAACTTAGCATTTCTTAGTTCACCAATTTGGTTGGGAAGGTGTCACTAAGAGGAGTGGAAAATATTCCGCCATTCAGCTTCTTTAACAGAATGTATTTGGGCATTATTATAATGCCAGGTTTATGTGAACTGAAACAAAGCTGGTGCAACAATACAAAATGAAACAGGTAGTGACTGATGACCATTAAACTGGAGATGATGTAATTTTCTAGTTAATTGATTGCATTATTACCATATGCAGATGCTCATTATAGAATTAATATTGAAAACCTTGATATTGATGATGTTTTATTCCTCTCTCCAATGTTTTGTAGATTGCATTACTGCAGTAATGACAAATCTTATAATTGTGACAGAATTTACACTCATGAGATTTCCTACCAATCAGAATATGCACATTTTGCATTCAATGTTCTTCTCAATGACTTATTTATGGGCCCTAATGTGAAATGTCCTCATTATTCTGATATCAACTTTCAGCACCTCCACACATACATGTACTTCTCCCTAAAGAACTTCTCTTCCTAGTTCTCTGCCTCATTTCATTCACAATACCCAAATCTATTGTCAACAACTTGACCTACAACAATTCCATCTCCTTCCTTGGCTGTTATCCAAGTCTTCCTGGTGGTTTTATCGGCAGCTGCAGAGCTGTTCCTCCTCACAGCCATGTCCTTTGACCGCTATGCTGCCATTTGCCACCCCCTGCACTATGAAGTCATCATGAACATGGGCACATGCACGCAAATGGTGGCTGTCTTGGCTGGGTGAGGGTCTGATTGCCGTGATGCACACAGCTGGTAACTTCTCCTTATTCTTCTGTGGGTCCAACGTGATCCATCAGTTTTTTTGTGACATCCACCAGTTAGCTATTTCTTGCTAAAAAATGTAATAAGTGAAATTGTGCCCATCCTCATTACTGTGGTTTTGGATAGCTGCTGT
>JAQZBX010059403.1:0-17524 GCA_029593785.1 Cabassous unicinctus | reverse complement strand
AGAGATAGCGTTTATAGAGAGATGCAGAGATAGCGTTTATAGAGAGATATAGAGATGTATAGAGAAATATAGAGAATTCTAAATTGTGGGCAAAGGCACCTTCAGTCACAGTTTTCTTCCTTAGTTCAGATTAGTAAACACTGTGTATCACTATGACATAAAAGAATACTAACCATTAAGCTCCCTGTTTGCAGGTTAGGCTCGTCTCCTCCCACAGATGTCAAAGTTCCCAGACAGACTCAGTTTCTGAGCCCGCAATTCTGAGTGTAGACAGCGCCCAGGTGAACACACACGGGATCCCCCGTCTCTCCCGCGTCTAGAGCTCGTGGACGATGCGGCGTTGTGTTTCGAATGAGGCTGTGGAGTAGGCTCGCCTGGACCCAGAACCTGCTCTGCCTCCTTCCAGCCGTGGGTCCTGGCGGGTCCCTGGCTCTCTGCTTCCGGCTTCTCCTCCCTAAAATGGGGTTCATAGCTACAAACACCTTATGGGGCCGCTCTGGGGACGAAATGAGCCAGGGCCGGGGAAATGCCTAGAAGACTTCCAAGACTTCTGGCAGCCGTGAATGTATGGGGTTTACCAAAGTAAATCTCATTTTAATTAGTGTTCACGCTAACACGGCCAGGGGTGCTTCAGATACTAGCTTTTCCTCGCCTACCACGAGAGATTGGATTTATTGTCTCGTTCAGTGTTTTGTTCTTATTCCTTTACTGGATCCTCAGGGCCTGTATGGGGACGTGATTCTGCTTCTCTCTCTCTCAGGCTGCACGCTGCTATTTTATGAAACATACGGGAAGAATTCCGCCGATCAGAGCCACGGCCCTCGCTACGCCCTGCTTGCAGAAGACAGCATTGTGCAGTCTGTCCCAGAGCACCCCAAGAAGGAGAACGTCTTCTGCCTCAGCAACTCCTTTGGGGACGTCTACCTTTTCCAGGTACCGCGGTGCCCTGTCAGCGTAGGCTTGAGGCGGAGGCTCGAGTGCCAAAAAAGCTTCCGTGCTGTTCGAACGAGAAGGAACAAGATAGAAAAGGCAGGACTTGGAGCAGAGTAAGGGCTTAGTTAGGCTTTGGGCTTGGGTTTTAGCAAGAGATGTTGGGAGCTGCCCGCCCGCTGGGCACTGTAGAGCTGTTGCGAACCCATTCATTCCTACGGCAGGCATTTCTTGGGTGCCCTGGAGACGCTCCTCGGGATACACAGGGAGAAAAACTAGGATTGCGCTTCCAGAGTAGCTCGGTAATAAGCTCGACGTCTGAAGCGACTGAGATTACGAACTGGAGAGGGTTAGACTGCTCTCAGAAATTCTCGTGGAACTTAAATAAGATTTTCAGGAAGACCCTTATCGACGAATGCCATAGACTTGCTTTCCTGGTCGAAGTGGTTTTATGAGGTTAAGATTCAAGTTATTTTTCTAGCAGATGAGGTCAAAGAGCATGGCGGTGCCGAGCCATCGATGTTGGATTTGGGCTCAACTTTGAATCCTGGCTCTGCTGTTGAGTAAGTTTGTCATCTTGGAGCACTTACTGAGCTCCTCTGAGCTTTGGACTCTTTGATTACTAAGATAGTAATAGCTTATAGGATTGCTTTATGGGTAAATAATATAATGTTTGTACGTTAAGAGCTAACAACTTGGATCATTAATAGTATTAATTATTAACTCGAGGTGAGTGGTGATAACAGGAGGTAAAGGGGCTTCTCAAATGCTTCCCAGTCCAAACCCAGCTCTGCATGTAGGAATTGTTCTGGCTGTAGATTAAATATGACCGAAGGGCTCGCAGGAAACCCCATTATTGTAGGTTGTCTGTGAAGGTTGGCCCTTGATCCCCCAGGGCTCTTCACACCAGCACAGGGCTCCCTAGGCTAGCCTCGGGAATCCAGGATTCTCCAAGAGTTCACTGCACAGGATTTCCCAGGACCAGTACAAAGTCGAATCTTGGCCTCTGCTCTCACTGCTGTCCCCAAGCCAACTTAACCTCTTCAGTCAGGGCCTGAGATTTGATTTTCCTTCTTGGATGTCTCAGAACAGAAAGGTTGCTTCTAATCTTCCGTAATGCTTTAAGACAAAGTAATGATGTTAATCTGAATTGTAGGGAGGGAAATACATTAGATTAAATCTGCATGGACTTCTTGGGTGAAAGTGTGATATGAACATTTTATATTGTGATTTACGCAAATTTTCCTTAAGTTTTCCTAATAGATCATGTCACACAACCCCAGAGGCCAATTGGTGATCAACCCCATGACTCAAATGTGTGGCTCTTTCTGGACATCAAGAGAATTTAACTGATTTCCAGCCTGCTTAGAATCATACATATTTGCCCATTCTGTTTTATTCAAACTTTTAAAAAGTTTTTCAAAATATATTATCCTCATATTAGCAAAGATTTTTTATGGTCATCGCGTCAAATATATGAGGTACTGAAGAGTAGAGAAAGAAAAGCCGTTACCTATATTCCCGTTCTTCGGAGGCAGCTAGGGTAACCTCACTGGGCATTTTCTCCAGTGATGCTTCTTTTGAGTGTTTTCATAGCTGAGGGCCCACTGTGGGTGTAATTGTGTATCTCGGTTTCAAAATCGGATGTTTTAGCCCAAATATTTTCTGTCTAGTAAAATTCTGGTGATAAACAGCCTCTTATCGAGCAACATAGTGTAGCAGTGAGTGCTGTGCCCTGGTTTTCTTTCTGCTCCCCTGCTATTGGGCATTAGCTTGTTTCTCACTTTCCCCCCGTTACACCTGAGGCCGCACGAATGCCTTGCTCTGATGCCCCCTCAGACCCTCTGGAGTTCCGGAAGCCTGAGAAACCGTGTCCAGTGGCTGTAGGTACTTTCGGAATTGACCACAATGGTTAGGGAGTGGAGGTGCTTCCTGAGTTGTACACTGGTTTCTTCCTTCTCCTGTGTTCAGGCCACGAGCCAGACTGATCTGGAAAACTGGGTCACCGCCATCCACTCTGCCTGCGCGTCCCTTTTTGCCAAGAAGCACGGGAAGGAGGACACACTGCGGCTGCTAAAGAACCAGACCAAGAGCCTGCTGCAGAAGATCGACATGGACGGCAAGATGAAGAAGATGGCCGAGCTGCAGCTGTCCGTGGTGACTGACCCCAAGAACAGGAAGGCCATAGAGAACCAGGTACTGGTCACAGAGGCCTCCCTCTCACCGCTCGCGTGGCGCTCAGCCGTGGGGAGGGAACCCGGGACTGCGCGAGGCTTTTACACCCCAGGGAACCGGTTTCCGTGGCCTCTCGGTTCACATGCAGTGGCCGCACCATTTTGACATGGGTGGCCGTGGTCTCCTGCTTTAGGTGTGTTTAAACATTCTGTGGCCAAAACTCTTTTCTTAATATTGAGAGAGGTCCATTCTTGCCTGATTCTTTTTTTTCCTTCCAAATCGATTTTATTGATGCATATTAATCGTACAGTTCATCCAAAGAGTATCATCAGTGGTATTTGCATATAGTTGTGCATTCATCACTTCAGTCATTAGTAGAGCATTTTCATTTGATTCTTTCTTATATTGTCACTTTCTGAAAACAGACTCCGCAGGATAAAACCAGCGGAACATTAGGTAATGCAAAGAATGAGCTTTGGAAAGAGTGGTTGAGTATAAGTTGAGTATAACGTCTGTGCATTCCAAAAACAAACACCCAGTATTTTTCCTGTTTAAAACAGGCCAGCTGCTATAGAAAATACTTCTTCTGGTGTAGTTCCACCTTCTGTCTTAGGTTTCCTGGGAGAGACAGACTCTGCAGTGGAGTTTGCACGCTAGGAGGTTTGGTGGAATGCTTTCAGGAACAAGTTGAGCCACGATGCAGTTGCAACAGAGGCCTCAGCCAGTCCCACGAGGGGCTCTGGAGCTGGGGCGGCCTGTTAGTCGTGTTCTGCGCTGAGGCAGGGGGCCGGGGCTTTGAACCTCACATCAGCCCATCACTGGGGCCTCTGTAGGGGAGAAGTTGAAACCGTAGTCGAGGCATCTCCCTTCATCAGGGCTGGTCTCCGCAGAGGCATTGGGCCGTGAGCCGTCAGCAGCCGGCACTCCCGGCAGCTAAGGGAAAGAAAGCCTTGACCTTGGGTGGGGAGGGGTCCAGGTAGGCACTACGTTGTCCACCACGGCCCCTCCAACTCACTTGCCAAATGACTTGGGGCCTTGAACGACACAGTGAAGCTAGGCTGTGTGTTCTTACATCTTTCCTTCTTTTTTTTTTCTTCTTTAGTACGTTTATTTGCGTAAAGAGTAAACAAAGTTCTTAAAGAGCGGCCACAGGTCTGACGTAGAGACCTTGGTGATGTAGGGCTGTTGAACAAATTAAATGGCATGTTTGCTGTTGCCACTCAGTCAATCCTGAACACCTTTTCAGGCTAAAAAAGTAAAAAGTAACAATATCGAACAAATGCCAGACGGCGTTAACAAGGTGTTTTTCAGAGTCTTGGTCGTAAAGGTCTTTGTGGTTCCCGCTGAATCAGAGTCTATGCAGCTTTGATTACCCAGCTGCCTTTAAGCCACCTGAAAATGTTCTAGTGGACCCTCACCTCCACAGTGCCTCTGGCTGGGCCTTCAAGCCTTGGGAAATAGGGTTGTACTAGTCAGGGTTCTCTAGGGAAAACGGAATCAGCAGGAGAGATCTGTAAATAGTATGGGATTTTATAAAATTCTCTCAGATGCACAAGTCCAGATTCTGCAAGCAGGCTGCAAACCAGGGGCTCTGCTAAAGGTCCTTGATGAGCTCCCAGGAGATGTTGGCTGTCCAAAGACGAGCTGGGAAATTCTCTCTCTCTGAATGCTGAAATCACTTCCCCTTTTAAGGCATTCAGCTGATTGGATAAGGCGTCACTCATTGCTGATGGCAATCTCTGTAGCTGACTGTAGATGTAATCAGCCATCTATGCAGTAAACTCACTGATGACTGAAGTCATAAATGTCCTTGTGTTACAGTTAGCCCAGTGCTTGCTGGACCTAACACCTGGACACAATTACCTGGCCGCGTTGACACATTAGCCTGACCATCACAAGGGTGATGGTAAAACTAGTAATCTAGTGTCCTTATGGATGGACAGTATGTGTCAAGATGCTCTAAGAGCTGCACAGTGTATGTGGTGTATGTCCTGCATGCGTCATCCAAAACCAATGCTGGACCAGCTTGCCCCGAAGTGGTAGACTTATAAAAGGATAGATATTGGCACTTCTTTAATTTTCGTTCTTTTCACTCAGTAAATTATTACAGAAGGTCCAGGTTCTTTAAAAAGAAAAATAACATATTACCAATCTTTTATTTATGTCTGTCTGTTTAACCTTGTTTAGAATTTTTTCATCTGCATGTATATGAAGAACTTAGCATGTGTATAAAGTAGTTTCTGGCTGTAGAGAGTAAACTGATCAAAAGCATGCATTCAAATGATATGATATACTAAGAATTTGGAATATATCAATTAGCAGTAATAAAATAACCAAATTATTCAACTAAATTATTCCCAGTATTTCTGAACGATGGTGCAGTTGAGGCAAAACTCCTAACTATATCTACATCTAACCTTGTTTCTCCTTTTCTTATATTCCTGGATGTCTTTCTTCCTTCTCATTTCTTTTTCCTCTTGTTTATATTCATATCTTCAGATATTGATATACCTAACAGATGCATACAACTTCAAGAGATACAGGAACTATAAAATATGAGCCATGTTTCTAAGACACTTATAATTTAGTTAGGCAAGCTTTATGAACATGAAACTGAAGAACATTCTAGAATGGTATAAATTTGGTGACAGCTGGGTTAGCCATCAAATGCTCTGAGACTCAGAGGTTGAGCTTGTACTGCGATCTTGAGGAAATAGAGACTCAGGGCCTTGAAAGAATTGGTAAGAGGTGTGTGGGTGTGAAGAACATTCCAGGCTGGGAGGAATGTGGGAACCTGGGAAGACCAGGGTAGACCTAAGAGAGGGGTGGCTTGGGGCTCCCGAGCACTGGAGTGGAAGGTTGATTCTGGGAAATGGGGAGTAGTTTGTGGTAAGTTTGGACAGATACCCCTGGAGCTTTTCTGGGGTCCTGAAGGTAAGGTTTATTTTATCCTCTAGATCCAGGGGAGCCCATGTGGATTTTCAATTTGGGAAAAAGCATGGTGAAAGTAGTATCTTTGGAAGATTGACCAGATAGGGCTTGGAGGACAGATTGAAATGGGGAATGGTAATGGCCAGTGTGATGGTTACGCTAATGTGTCAACTCGGCCAGGTAACTGTGTCCAGGTGTTAGGTCCAGCAAGCACTGGGCTAATTGTAATACAAGAGCATTTATGGACTTCAATCACCAGTGAGTTTACCACGTGGATGGCTGATTACATCTGCATCAATCAGGGAGATTGCATCATCAGTGGGTGACGCTTTTATCCAATCAGCTGAATGCCTTAAAAGGGGAAGTGATTTCAACATTCAGAGAGAATTTCCCAGCTCATCGTTGGACAGGCACCTTCTCCCAGAAACTCATCAAGGACCTTTCATCGGACTTTTCATCAGAGCCCCTGGTTTGCAGCCTGCCTGCGGAACCTGGACTTGTGCATCTCCACGGTCGCATGAGACTCTTATAAAATCTCATATTATTGACAGATATCTCCTGTTGATTCTGTTTCCCGAGAGAACTCTGACTAATGCAGCCAGTGGAATGGAAGTAGGCTGGGCGTGCAGTTGATTACAAGGACCTGGTCTGTGGAAATACAACAGAAGTTAACAATATATGGAAAATGTATACCAGAATGCGTAATTTTCTGTCATTTTGTAGACTCTTAAAGATAGTATCGTACACTCCTGAATCGGACCTTTCCTCAAACAATATGTCCTTTATACAGAGTACCTGGTAGCAAACTACAAACCACGAAATAGTTCTAGCATAGAACTGAAAAGGAAGCTGAACCTGCCAAGTAAAATGTAGCGGGATGGGCTGGAAGGGTATTTGGGGGCTGGACAAGAATGCAGCTGCTGAGCCTACGGAAAGCTTGCTCGACTGAGAGCTCAGCCTGTGTTGTCCCTGCCCTCTCCGTCCTCAGGAACAAGGAGCCTCCACCTGCCCACACCTTCCTGGGGGGAGTTCAGGCTCTGAGCAGTGTGGCTGACGCTACGTCTAGGTTGTGTGGCAAATCCAGAAGCTTTAAGGCAGAGGAGAAATGGCTATTCCAGCTTTTCTTTGTGCCACGTCTGGATTTCCAGGATCTAAGAGACGCTGTCTATCATCAGAGACGCAGCTCTTGGATTCAGGTGTCTCAGAGTTCAGGGGACCCCCGATCTAACATCTCATACCGATTGTAATGGGGAAAGTGTGGTTTAACTCTGACTTGTTCTCTAAAATTTCACTTGGAAGCCGTAGTGTAGTCCTCTGGAAAGGATGCCCAGCTTGGAATGCTCAGGCCCTTGTGTATCGCCAGGTATTTAGGACCCGGGAGTGAATTGGGAAATTTGTGGCATTGAGAGGCTTCTGGCCTCCGCTTCTCCCTGCCGCCCTTTCTTCCACAAGAAGTCCTAGCAAATATTCCCTTAAAAATTTAGATTTCCCTTCAGTGCATTTTTATTCCCTTGCCCTTAGATTTTAAATACTTCTGATGTCACCATTGGTGCTATTCTTTGGCAGAGAGGAAGTGTTTTGACATAACCCCCTACGATTACACTAAGGCTGTTAAGCACACTGCTGTAATACTCCTGTTCCATGTATGTTCTCCCCTCCAGCTCCCTTTCCTGCTGCCTCTTCTCCCCTCTCCGCTCCAAAACTCACTCGATCTCTCTCTCTCACCTTCTCGTATTACTCTTGTGAATTTTTAGCCACAAACTATTTGGATCATTCTTCAGAAATTCCACCTGAAAATGTTCCCGCCACCCATATCTGCACAGTCTGAGGCTGTATTGAATCGTGTTTCCCCAGAGGGTTTTGCGGTGAGTAGCATTGATTGCCCATTGCTGTACCCACTGTACTTAACTCATTTGCCAGATGGTTGTAAAGAAAGTGATTTATCCTTTACTCGCAGACATAGACGTTAATGGGGAGAAACAGGCACATGCTTGGAATTACTTTTATGAGAGGTTCTTTGAAGAATGTTATGACAAAGGCAAAGGTATTTACAAATCAAGACGAATAAGGACATGGGCTGCCAAACAGCCCGTAAGGTTTTCTCTCTACTACCTTTTAAAAGCTGCTTTAAAGGGCAGTGTACTCTCCACTCGTCGTTTACAAATTTCAGCTTCACTATACGCCTGTATTTATGTGGTGCCTTCCCCAGAGACACCAAGGACCTCCTCTGTAATCATCTGTAGCTGGAAGAGCTGGACTGACTGTGTAGATTATACCGTGCAAGATGAAAGAGCCTGAAACGAGGTTTTCTCTGGAATAGTTGGGTGGAGAAGATTATTTGTCAATGCCTTTCCCGAATGAAAAGATGCTAATAACGGCCGGGCTTCGTGCTGCTACGCCGTGTGACACGTTTTGCTTCAAAGAGCCCCTCGGATGCTCTTGTCCTAGGATCTTGGCGGGTATTTTGTGGGGCAGATGACGCGGCTTTCATCCGAGCGTGTCCAATGTGGACCAGACCGCGCAGCCCGTCCACATGGTGGATTCCTTTTGAAGTTCCAAGGGAGGAAGAGTCATAAATTAAGTCCAGTTAGTGCTTTATTTTCTTTTCCGTTTATTATTTTAAACAAGGAAATAAGGGCAAACCCGTACCGCCCTCAGGCAGTCCTGGCGTCCTCCCAGCTGCGTTTCCTTCCCACCCTGCCTCGTTATGTGCTTCCCAGTGGAGCCGGGCCCACTTCCCTTTGTAAACTGGGCATAGAGATGGGGAGGCACTGGGAATACGAGACCTGGTGTAAGGGACGTGGCTGGTGGCGGTGGGACGGCTCTGGGCTTCTTGAAACGGGGGCTTTGTTTAGATATTTATTTAAGGAAGACTTCAAAATTATAAAGAAGATGGATTGAATGTAGAAAATTGGAAACTGTGGCGAAGGAACGAGGCGTACGAGGCCTTGAGGAAGATGTAATATGTTGGTGGGAAAAAGCAGTTCTGGGAATAAACCATTGGAGAGTGGCATGTTTGTGAGTCCTGAAGAGGATTTGGGGGGCATAAGCGAGACTGTGGAGGTGCTGAGTGAAGACGTGGCCACGAAGGAGGGGATGGTGGAAGTGCATGTTCAGTCTAATGAGCATTTATCAAGTGCACACTGTGGGCCAAGGTGCCCTCACCACCCAGTAGGGTGATGGGTGAGCGGATAATTTCAACAGAATGGAATGAATTTGGAGAAAAGGGCATTCCAGAATGCTGTGGAAGTCATGGAGGACTTCCTGGGGGAGGAAGCTTAAATGGCTTCTTGAAAGAGGTGAGGGAGCTGATCAGGAGAGCAGTGGAGAATCTTCCAGGCCAAGGGATGGCATGCGCGAAGAAGGCAGGGAGCCCCAGAACGCTGCACGCGCCCTGGCACTTGGGATTTTAGGCGTGCGGGGTGGGCAGGGCTGGGTGCTGTCCTCCCTGCGCCGCTGCAGAGGCCTCCCTCTCTGCCCTTCCCCAGATGCATCTCCCACACAAACCTCAGAGTTTGTGCATCTGAGCAGCAGACCTGACCATCCGTGGCAGTTTGGTGCTGTTTATGAATTCCAAAAATAGATATTGGATTGTATTTGTAAGCTGGTCTGTTCCTCTGGGCGTATTAGATTGTATTCATTTCAGAGGTTTCACTTTTACTTTATTAAATCAAGATTAGAGCTTTTCTTTGACCACGTCGTTAGGGCGTGCAACGTTGAGTCCCCACCCCCTTGGTGGGGGTAAAACATACCCTCACAGGGGATTAAACACATGAAGAAGGTGAACGCGGATAGTTTAGTTTTGGATGCTGCGGGGAGAGCAAAGCCATTCACCTGATAGTTGCAGCTGAAGAGACCAGAGCCCCAAACAGCTGAGAAAGCCTGGAAAGAAATGAGCCCCGGGGAGAGAGACAAGCCTTACCCCAGCCTGCAGCTGAGAACGGAAGGAGCTGGGACCACAGAGCCTTAGGGGGGAGAGGAAGGATGAACCCTGGCAGACGTCGGCAGCCATCTTCCTCCCACACGTGGCAACAGACTTTGGTGAGGGAAGTGACTTATGCTTTATGGCCTGGTGGCTGTAAGCTTCTCCCCCAGATAAATACCCTTTTATAAAAGCCAACGGATTTCTGGCACTTTGGCTGAGTAATACACCATCTGATTGCCTGGTTTAAAAACCTGTTAGCCGTTTCTCGTTGCCTCCAACACAGCCCCTGATAGCCTGCCCCCACCTGGACCTTCACCCAGCAGCACAAGGCTTCCTGTAGCTCCCTGAACCCACGGTCCCTTTTCTGACTTGGGTGTTTTCTCAAGCAGAGAGCACCCCCATTTCTCTGCCCACCCCATGCACATGCATTTGTGCCTCCCACTGCCGTCTGGATTGAAGGCCGCAGGGGAGCGGACCTCCCAGGAGCTGTCTCCCTATCCCTCCCCCCCGGCTCTCAGGGATGCCCGCGCACTCCTCGCGTGTCCTTGGTGTCTTGTCCTCAGGCCTTCCCTTCTTCGTTCCCCCAGCTGACGTGGCCTCTCCTTTCCTCGTCCCTGCCCTCACAGTGCCCCTAGTTTGTTTCTCAGGTCTTAAGAGCTGTCCTCTATGCCTGCATAGGCTGGGGTTCCCAAACCACTGTGTGTGTGTGTGTGGACAGCGTGGGTGGGGTGGCTGAGGCACAGCACTGGAGAGGAAGGCCAAGCTGTGGCCCCTGCCTCCGCACGGGAAGCCTAAATCAGTAGCGCTGTGTTGACCAGGATTTAGATTTGGAGGCATCGTCCTTACCCCTGTGCTCTGAGGGCTTCAGGTCCATTATGGACGAAGTGGGCTTTTAGGGCTTGTCTGGAAACCCAGCCAGTTTGTATGAAGTACATCTCAGGAATAACCCCTTCCACGATCTAAACAACTGGATGAAGTAAATGCATGCTAGTTCATAATCTGCGTATGAAACGGGGACAGTCTATAACTGGGAAATATTAGCACACACATCTTAGGGAAAAGTCCTGCTCCCTGGAGTTTGGTCATAGCTTTCTCCCAGAGCCCTTGACTTTGATTCCTTGCCATCTCAAGTTTCCTTGGATTTTGTAACACAAAATTCCGAGGGGGCGCCTGTAAGCTAGTGAGCTGCGTAAGAGCAGGGTCAAGTTGCACACAAAAGTATCTTCTCACCACTGGGCACCCTTGGTTACTGCATCTGCCTTTATCTGGGACCTGCTGTAAGTTTGAATCATTTGATCTTTTAAATTTTGTGGAAACATATATAATACAAAATATGCTGTTTTAACCACCGAATTTTCTTATTGTGGAAACATATATACAACATAAAGTTTCCTGTTTTAACCACTTTCAAGTCTACAAGCCAGTGGTTTTACTTACATTCACAATGTGCTACCGTCCCCACCATCTATGCTGGTTTGAAGCATGTTCCTAAATCGAATCCATGCCTGTGGGTGTGGCCGCATTGTAGGTAGGACCTCTTGATGAGGCTACTTCAGTTAAGGTGTGGCCCTGCTCAATCAGGATGGGTCTTACTCCTCTTACTGGAGTCCCTTATAAGAGAATGAAAATTCAGACAGAGAGAGAAAGGGGAGAAAGCCCTGGGAGGAAGAAGCTGAAATCAATGAAACCCAGAAGAGAAGGGTGAGACCAGCAGATGCCGCCATATGCCTTGCCATGGGCAGTGGAACCAAGGATCACCACAGCCGGGCAGAAAGCATCGCCTTGATGATGCCTTGGTTTGAACCTTCTCCTGGCCTCGGAACTGACCAAATAATTTCCCATTGTGCAACCGACCCATTTCATGGTATTTGCTTTGAGCAGCCTTGGAAACTAAAACACCATCCTTTACCTAAACTTTGTCATCCCCCCAAACAGAAACTCTGGACTTATTGAGCATGAGCTCCCCATTCCCTGCCCCACCTCTGGTACTCTGTAATCTACCTTCTGCCTCTATAAATTTGTATGTTCTAGTTATTTCATGTACGCGAAATCATACAGTATTCGTCCTCTTGTGTCTGGCTCGCTTCATTCAACATGATGTCCTCAAGGTTCATCCATGTTGTAGCGTGTATTAGAACTTCGTTCCTTTTTGCAGCTCTGTAATATTCCATTGTACGTATGTATGACAGTTTGTTAATCCATTCGTCTGTTGATGGACACTTGAGTTTCCACCTTTGACTTTTTTGTGACAGGTATCTGTTAAAGAGTCCCTGTTTTTCATTCTTTGGGGTATATACCTAGAAGTAGAATTGCTGGTCATACAGTCATTCTACGTTTATTCTTTTGAAGAGCTGCCAAACTGTTTCCCACAGCAGTTGTACCACTTTACATTCCCATCAGCTGTGCACGAGAGTTCAGATTTCTCCACAGCCTCGTCAACAATTGTTATTTTCCATAATGGCCATCCTAGGGGTACCTAATTGTGGTTTTTTTATTTGTATTTCTCTGACACCTAATGATGTTGACCATCTCTTTATGTGCTTGCTAGTATATCTTCCTGGAGAAATGTCTGTTCAAGCCCCCTGCCCCTTTTAAAATTGGGTGGTTTTTGTTGAGTTGCAGATATTCTTCATATATTCTGGATATTAAACCCTTATCAGACACGATTTGCAGCCCTTTTCATCCATTCTGTAGGTTGTCTTTTTACTCAATAATGTTCTATGATGCACACATTTTAAATTTTGCTGGTGTTCCAGTTGATCTGTTTTTTTCTTTTGTTGCTTGTGCTTCTGGTGTCATGTCTAAGAATCCAAGGTCCTGAAGAATTTCCCCTATGTTGTTTTGCTAAGAGTTTTATCTTTTCAGTTCTCATATTTGGGTCACTGATCCATTTTGATTTAATTTTTATATGGTGTGAGGTAGGGGTCCAATGTCATTCTTTTGCCTGTGTAAATACAGTTTTCCCAGCATCATTTGTTGAAGAAACTATTTTTTCCCCATTGAGTGAACTTGGCACCCTTGTTGAAAATCAATGGGCCATAGATTTTTGGGTTTACTTCTGCACTTTCAATTTAATTCCATTGGTCTATATGTCTATCCTTGTACCAGTATCAGACTGTTTTGATTACTGTAGCTTTGTAGTAAGTTTTGAAATTGGGAAATGTGAGTCCTCCAATTTTTATTTATTTATTTTTTTTAAAGTATGGGGAGCCAGGGACCAAGGACCGAGACCTCATATGTGGGAAGCCAGCGCTCAACCACTGAGCCACATGGGCTCCCCTGAGTTGGCTTTTTCTTTTCATTTGTTTTCCTTGTTTGTTTTTGTTTTTTAGGAGGCACCGGGAACCGAATCTGGGACCTCCCATGTGGGAAGCAGACGCTTAACCACTTGAGCCATATCCACGCCCCATCTAACTTTATTCTTCCTTTTCAAGATTGTTTTAGCTCTTTGAGGCCCCTTGCACTTCCATATGAGTTTGAGGATTGGCCTTTCCATTTCTGCGAATAAGGCTTTTGGACTTTTGATAGGGATTGTGATGAATCCGTAGGTCGCTTTGGGTATTGGCTTCTTAACAATATAAAATCTTCCATTTCTTGCACATAGGATGTCCTTCCATTAATTTAGGCCTTCCCTAATATATTTCAGCAATGTTTTTATAGATTTCAGTGTAAGTCCTTCAACTCCTTGGTAAAATTTATATGTAGGTATTCTATTCTTTTAGACTATTATAAATGGAATTGTTTTCTTGATTTCTTTTTCAGTATATAGAAACACAACTGATTTTTTTGTTGGTCATCAATTCTGCATCTTTGCTGAATTTATTTATTAGAACTAATAGCTTTTTTGTGGATTCTTTGGGTGTATTCTATAGAAAGGATAATGCCATCTGCAAAGAGAGCTAGATTTGCTTCTTCCTTTCCAATTTGGATGCCTTTTATTTCTTTTTCTTGCTCAGTTGCTCTGCCTAGAACTTCCAATATTTCAATATTGAATACTATGGTGAAAGTATTCATTTGATTTTGATTGAGAAGTATGATATATTCTTGGGTTCTGACTTTGTTGGGACAATAATGTCAAACAAACTACAACCATTAATCTGTTAATGTGAAATGATAGTATTTAGGGCTTGGATAAAATGTTTGGAGCAAACTGGGTCAAATCCAAGCGTCTGCTTTTGTTCATTGGTGAATAGGAAAATTTTAGACCTATGCTCATGAAGGTTCCTAGGGGATGTATCTGTTTAGAAAGTATTTAGAATATATGCATATTTTGAAACTGTGGAACTACAACTCGTCATTCCTTCTCCTCCTCCTCCTGTAGATTTTTAGGAATTGCAATTTTTGACAATGCAAAATTGATACTTTCTGAAAAGTCGCCTGTAAATGATACTAATGACTGAGTGCTTCTTGTGTTAGAGTCCTAATATATTCTTATATATAATTTCACAATAACTTTATGAGGTTAAGATGTATATATCGCCTGTTTTTTGGATGAGTGAAAAGGCCCTTAGGGAAGTTAAGTAGCTTTTCTAAAGTGACACACCTGGTGAGTGGAAGAGCTGGGATTTGAATCTGACCTCCTAATCAATATGCTTTATTGCCTCTCAGTAAGACTTTTGTAAACTAGGTTATACTTTGCTTGATAACTAAACTATGAGATGAAATAGTAAAAAATGTTTAAAATTAACTTTTAGTTTGCCTGTTTATTTGGATTTCTTCAGCCCAATTTGATGGGAAGTGTATTTATTATAAAATCGCTCTGTGTTGAAAAGATAAATTTTATGGTCTGTGAATTATATCTTTCAAAGGAATAAAAAAATACCTGATTCTCTAAAGCTTGGATGGTTGCTCTACTAGTATTTCAGTTAATCTGTATCATTAGATTGCTTCTTCCATGAGAAGATTGGGTTTAGTGCTTGGAAAACATCAAATGACATTTTTTGTGATTTATTCCACCAAAAAGGAAAAATAGTATCTTTTATGACAAACCTATTAGTGGGCAAATGACTAAATACTAAGATTAAATGACTAAATGGTAGAAAATAGTTTTCTTGGAGTGTTGGGTGTGGCAGGAATGTACTTGTCATCTTGTTTTATGTGTCATTTATTCATTCATTATTTTTAGCTTTAGGGTTCATGCCCTCCCCTCCTTCCCCAGCTCCACTTTTCTTAGGAGACCATCACCTCTTCTGAGCTCATTAAGTGACTATTGCTCTATTAGCAACGAAAAGGAAACTTTTACAGTGCATTTGCATCAGTGCTTAAAAATGGAAAATATCCCCCTGAATTTTGTTGTAAATTTTATAGTAAAATCTTATAGTAAGAGATGATGAAAACCTCCTTAGAATGCATTTTTCAATCCGGGTCATTGTTATGTTTTGTATGTAGATTTTGAAAGGAAATGAAAAGTCCATCTATGTAGAAATAGGGTTTTTATTTTTGTTTCTTTTTATCTTAAAAACAAAAACAGTGTATCTAGGAACAATGAGTCTTGGGGGTTGGGGAGTGGACAGTCTTTGTTCATGGGAGTTGATTTTGGCCATTTCAGTTTTCGATAATGTTACAAGAAAATCTCTAGAAATTCCCTGATAAATGTGCTGTCAGATAACATTACTATTTTAGTGAGTACGAGTATTATAATTATTGGAATTGACTGAGGTGGCGTACATAATGGCAAATAAACCATCTTTTATTTCTCCATTTACATTAAACAAAATTAATGAGCCTCCTTTATCTCCTCTTTTGAAGGATTATTAGAAAATATGGTCTTCCTTGTGGTAAATATTACTTTAAATTTGGTCTGAACTTGAACTTCAAGGCTGCTGGGAAATTGAGATGCCTAATGAATGTTCAACACAAATAGGGCACCTGAACGAGTGTAGCCTTACGTCCTTCTTTGTGGAATACCTGGGGGTTGTGGAGAGAAGTAAAGTTGACAGCTCGATGGACATAGAAAGGAGAGCTGCTGAGGAGGTATTTGGATTGTATTTGACTTGGCACTCAAGGGCTCCGCTACAGGGATTTGGTAGCCTGTCGTCCATCCTCTCACTCTGGACTTTGCGAATCTGGAAGGACCAGCTTCTCGTGTGGCTTGGTCAAGCCACTTCCCTTCTGTGCCTCGGTCTCCTCGGCTGAGAGACGAAGGTGTGAGGACACTAATTCCCAGCAAGCTCATCCAAGTGCGGCAGACTTTCTAAACATTATGGGTCTATCTTGAGCTTGTGGATTGGTCCTTCTATTTCCCTCTTCCATCCAAGAAACCCAAACATCTGAATTCTCGCTCTTAACACGTTTCCCTGCATATTCTCCCAAGTCCTTCTATACAACTTTGGAAATTAAAATCGAATATTGCTTTATTTTTCCATCCAACCACAAAGCCTCACTTTAATGTCAGTGACTCATTGTGTCTAGAAAAACAAGATCCTGTTGCCTTTAAATATGCAATAGATGCATGACTAACGATGTCTTACTCTGCCCAGAGCTCTAAGGGGTGAAGGCTATACTGCCAGAATGAGGGTATTTTCTGTGGTGCTGAAAATCGACTACCATACGTGTAGCCAGTTCAGCGTTGTTGGGATAAAGAAGTCATAAAGCCACTTCTCATTTGCGTTTTCTACTACATTAAACTTTAACCTCTAAGATGTGTAGGATTGAGATACTAGTTCTCATGAAACTTAATCACATGTGGCAGTCTTCTCTATCCTTGTGAGGTTGTCTTTGGGGCTCCTGGGGTCTCCCAACTCCTCCTTCCCTTCAAAAGCCGTAAGCATCTGAACCCTTGCTCTTCCCGCCAGCTCGGCTCCTTACTGTCTCAGCTGGAGAGGTTTGTGTGCTGAAGATTATAAGGTGTTTCTGACAAGATTTTAAGGTTGCCTCTGTGTTGTTTAGGATGGAACTGTCTTTTCCTTTCACTGGTGCTTTGATGTGTATTCACGTCAAGTACATGAAACGGTGGCTATAAAAATACTTGACAGATTGCAGAATTCAGTGTAAACATAAGCGACTGCCATCTTCCTGGACCTGTGGGGTGCAGCATGTGTCTGTATTGTTTTTTTCTGTCTTTCTAATCCACGTGAATGGCGCGGACAGCTTTACTTTCCGGTATCCGAGAACGCATTCATTTCCTTGTCTCATGCCGCCATCCCTGACAGAAACCCTAGAAAGTGTCTCATAAACTGTTTCACACTGAGGTCTAAGCAAATGGGAAGCTCTAATCTGTTACCTAATCTGGAAATATTGACATTTTATTAGAGGACAAAAGTATGTGTCTGTAGTTGTGGATTTTCAGGAATCAGCTAGAGAAAGAGAGATTTGTGAGACAGAACAGGGAGTATGGTTTTCACCATCCCTTATGGCGTATGGTAGATGTCAGTTTTGGTTCCATTATACCCATGCATTACTTCTGGAATCTAGAATTCTCTATTATGGCAAGACAAAAAGAAACTTGCAGTTTCAATTTGAACTGTCTTGCATCACCAGAGGCACTTTTTATTTTTTGTTGGTTGTTTATTTTACAAATTATTTTTATTAGAGAAGTTGTAGGTTTGAAGAAAATACAGAATT
>JAQZBX010059402.1:0-17531 GCA_029593785.1 Cabassous unicinctus | reverse complement strand
TTTTTTTTTTTTCAGATGATCCCAGGAGAGAACAAGCCCTTCCCAGTGGGCATGTGTATGTGACCCTGATGGTCCAGCCAGCATCCATGTTTTCAAAATTTAGGGCCCCACAGACCAGTGTCATAAATCTGCAACAGTCCCTGAGTCTGAGTTCTGCTCACTAAGCCTATGTCTGCTTTCACTTCACACAGCACATAGCTTGGCACTGTGTGGATGTATTAGGGAAATTTGCTCTTCTTTTCTTCTCTTTAGCTAGCATGGCAAAGAAGCCAGGGCTGGATCTATCACTTTCTATTCTATAGCTAACTTTTACCTCTCACCACAGACAGCAGCTCAGCTACTATTTCATACCATGGATAGTTCCATAGCGATCAGGCACCAGGGCCTCATCAGCCCTATGCCTCTCTCTTTTTCCCAAATAACGCTGTTGCCAGATCTCAGTGAGTTGGGATTGTTCGAGCAAATCCCACCACTATCACCTCTGTGTTGGAGGTCCCCACTAGAAGGACTCATGGGACTAAGCATATAAGGTTTATTACACAACTAATATTTATTGCAGTCATCTAGTCATCATACAGAGCCAGATCATGAGGGAAAAAGACACAGGCAGAGTGTGGAGGAGTCCATGTGAGGTTTCCTTATGCTCTATCCCTTCCCTGAGAGCTCACACTCTTCCTCCAGCAAAAGAAGAAGAAGAAGAAAAGGAAAAAAAAAAAAAAAAAAGCAGCAACGTGTGTGCGATTGTGATGTTTCTGCCCAAGCAAACCCACTAGAGACTTGGCACCCAAGGATTTTGTTGGGCTGGTCTACATAAGCACAGACCAAAATTCCAGACTCCCAGAAGGAAGGCAGGTGTTCTGCATAAACCATATTGTTTGCAGAAACAGTCTAGGCACCATGGACCACCCTTATCAGCCAGCAGTTGTCCAGGAGCATTCTGAGAGGCAAGTATCCAGGGGCCACCCAAGGGCCCACCCGGCAAGCAGGCCTTTCTAAGGATAGCAGCCTCAGGCCTGCTATGATAACTCTTTCCTGCACAATCCCTTTTATCTTTCCTTCCCCCTTGCAATTAAGTTTTGAAGAAATTGGGTTGTTTGTCGTGTAGTGTATCCCACAGTATGGATTTTGCTGACTGTATGCCTTCAATGTCCTTGAGCATATTCTTTTGTCCCTTGGGTTTCCTATAAACTAGTAGTTCTAAAAGCCATCAGATTCCAGATCCCTTATTTCATTAGGGGCTGCAAAATGATGATATTCTAATTCTTTATTTACTAACTTAAGTATAAGCATCATCAGGAACACATGGATTTATGTACATCTGATGTGTTTCAAACCATTGCACTTATTGTTTTGATGCTGACTGGCCTATCTTTAGCTAGTAGAGGCCTCTTCAAGATTGCGAAGTCCTTTGACAGAGCCCCACTTGTCTGATAGCTCTCTCCAGTTCTTGTATGATAAGAGTCATCACGTATATTTGTCTTAGATCTGGAACCACCTATTTCTCAAAGGAGTCTTCCTTCATTTTAGTGAGAAATGGTATTTCGAGAACACAAGCTAAGCACTAGGGCATTCCTTGCTCTACTGAGTATATCATTTCTAGGCCTTTTCAGTGGGCAAAACTAGGAAATATGTGTCTTTTTTGTTTGTTTTAAAGATGAACTACATTGTGAACTTATTTTGATTTTTCCGATTCAAATTTAGAATTATAGAATTTTTATATAATTGCCCTGATTTTATGTTTGTATCTCATGCAAAATTTTGGTTCCTAATGGCATTAACATAATTATTTATTTTCCTTATCCTAAAATATATATAATAGATTGAAAGTAACAATATTGATAATAATACAATTACTTTTCTAAAAATGGTTAAATTCTTTTCTAGTAGTTTTTCTATTCTGTGTGTATATCCTACCAAAAGTGTACCATCAAATTACTATGTTGTAAAGTCATTGGAAACATTTTTTCTTTGTGTGGTTATGTCACCAACTGGATTGCTTTTTAATTTAATTACATTTTATAGTCACATAAAATATTTACGTGACTCTAAACTCAAATATACAAAACAAGGGCTATTCATAAAAATCTAGCTTCTATCCCTGTTGCCTCCCTCTTAATCCCACAGGTGGCTTTTTTCTTTAGTTTTTGATTTATCTTTCAATTCGCTTCCTTAAAAATAATCAAATGTGTTATATCCCTCTCCCTTAGATAACTGATACCATACAATACACTCTTTTATTCCACCTTCCTTTTTCACTTGACAACATAACCGGGAGATTATTCCCTGGTAGCACTGAGAGAGTCTTTTTTTTTCTTTCTACAGTGCATAGTATGGCATTGTGTGAATGGATTAGGGAACTCTTTGGTAGGGAAACTAAATTGCATAGTCTAACTGATATTTGTTTATTGCAATCTGGATAGGAAAATAATACTACTAGGTAAAGATAATCCACTTGTTTAAGCCAAATTAAAAAATAAGTTCCTCTGCAGAAGTCTCAAGATGTGGAAGGCAAATATGGGCTGGGGATGTTAGGAATGGCTTTGCAGAACAAGTAGTGGTTAATGGGATGGGACCTCAAAGATCAATAGGATTTAAATAGATGAGAAAAGCGAACGTTCCAGGCTTGGGAAAATGGGGTGAGTAGAAGTGTAGACTCTCAAAGTAAATGAGAGATTCAGGGGATTGTGAATAAACCAGGAAGTTTGAGTAGAAAGGTTATATAAGAGCAAGTTGGAAAATAAATCAGGGTTCACTTGTTGAAGGCATTGGCTGCCAGGCTAGGAAGTTTATTGTTCCTAAAGCCTTTCAACCATTGACATATCTATTTAGAAACCTTTAGTGGTTCCCCGGTGACAGGTTACTGAACAGGGATAAGACACCTGAACTGTTCTGCCAGACTACCCTTCCTAGAACAAAAGTGACTTAAAGAGTGTGGAAGAGACAAGTACTTAAATGAGACACTGGCAGTGATAAATTTAAGAATTTGGAGACAGAATAGACAGTATTTGTGCCCTACCTTTTAATTAGCTTCCAAGGTAGCAGGAGTAGGAGAGGAGGGTGGAAGGATATCAAAGATGACTGGGTTAAGCATAAAGGGGTGGTATCAGGCTCCCATCTTCTTTTCCACAGCCTGACAGTGACTCATTTTCTCCTCATTTGGGGGAGGTGGGGGAGAAGAGAACTCAAAATATGGTGGGTTCATCTTAGAGTATGTGTGTGGCTAGGGTGCCCTCTAGTGGTTATGCCTGGTTCGGAAGCTTCTTAGAGGTCAGGAAATGGAGTCTGGGCTCAGAACTGTAGATCAACGCTGCTCTATGCAGTTCCTCACTATTTCTCTTCTCCCTTCTTACCTCAGGGAATTGCCGGCACAGATGTAGCAAAGGAGGCATCAGACATCATCCTAACAGATGACAACTTCACCAGCATTGTAAAGGCAGTGATGTGGGGACGAAACGTCTATGACAGCATCTCCAAGTTCCTGCAGTTCCAGCTCACTGTCAATGTGGTGGCTGTGATTGTGGCCTTCACTGGAGCCTGTATCACTCAGGTGAAGGGGGCTAGGGGTGGGCTGAGATGGGAGGGATGAGGCAGAGGCTAAGGAACATGGTTTATGAGGGACAGTGTGTCTGCTGAGAAGCACGGGCAAGGATTTCCCCAATTGTGTTGGGGCAGGAGTTAGCTCCACTGTCTCCATCTGCTTGTATGAAATGATAATTTATCTACCATTTATTTAGCATTTACATACCAGCCACTATGATGAGCACTTATTCTCTATTCTTCAAAAACAACCTTGCAAGGTAGGTATTATCCCCATTTACAGCTGAGGAATCTGAGGTTCAAAGAGATCTAGTATCTTTCTCAAGGTTATCAGCTAACACGTGGCAGGGCCAGATTCAAAGTCTAGGTGGATAGCAGGAGCTAGGACATCTCCAAGGTAAAGGTGGGGCTGAGGAGTGAGGTGGGGGTGTTATCTGAGCAAAGCTAAAGGACAGGTTCTCCTTCCCACCAGGATTCTCCACTGAAAGCCGTGCAGATGTTGTGGGTTAATCTAATCATGGACACCTTTGCCTCATTGGCCCTGGCCACAGAGCCCCCTACAGATTCTCTGTTGAACCGTCGCCCTTACGGCCGAAATAAGCCTCTGATCTCACGTACCATGATGAAGAACATCTTGGGCCACGGAGTCTATCAGCTCACTATCATCTTTTTGCTTGTCTTTGCCGGTGAGCCAGAGGAGGGGGTGGTAGCAGGGTGAGGTGCTAGACGAAGGTGGGACAGAGGATGGCCGCCCAAGGAAAAGAGGCTTCATGGGAATAAGCAGAGCACAAAACTAGGGATAATAGCAGCTTCAATTACAGTGTTTCATCTGTTCCAGGTACATGGTGCAATATACTATTTCATATACTTCTAAGACTCTCACAACCATAGCTTTAGTATACCTTATTTATAGATGGAAAACTAAAGCTCAAGACATACAGTGAGGAAATAGTGGCATTAAGATTTAAACCTATGCCTGCCCAACTCTAGTGCACATAATCTTACCACCAAGCTACACTGCCAGGGGACAAATAACAATGGGGCAAACTGAGAGGGAGTCGGATCCTTTGAGAACAAAGGTAAATTTTAAAATATTTGATAACCAGTATAGCTCAGAGACTGCCTAATTAAATGGATGCCATCCATCAGCAACAATATGGCCATATCATGTTCTGAGCCCTAGTTGAAACCATACTTACCCTCCAATGCTTCCCTTCTGCCCACTAGGTGAGAAATTCTTTGACATTGATAGTGGGAGGAAGGCACCTCTGCACTCACCACCCAGCCAGCACTACACCATTGTTTTCAACACCTTTGTGCTGATGCAGCTCTTCAATGAAATCAACGCCCGCAAGATCCATGGAGAGAGGAATGTTTTTTCAGGCATCTTCCGCAACATCATCTTCTGCACTGTGGTCTTGGGCACATTCATCTGCCAGGTGAGATTCTAGCTGGGATTGGGGTAGGAGGTCGGGGATGATAAAGGCCAGAAGCTGGGAGCCAGGATTCCCTACCCAGCTAGAGGAGGGAGGGAGTGATGGGGCCTGAAGCTGTGGGTTGAACACGTTGGCATTCCCAATTTGCTTCCATTTGCACATTGTTCTAGAATTGGAGCCCACTTGTGTCAAGTGTTCCAGTGCAAGGCAGCATGTTGGTAGCAAATAAAAAATGAAAGGACTTGTAAAATCCTTTCGTTATATTTCTAGAACACAGAAATTACACAAAGTGACCGAGAGGCGGGTCACTCTCTTCCAGCCCCTTTCCATAGCTCCTGCCCCTCCCTCTTTGTTCTAAAATGGCTCATTAGAAAATGTGTGCAATTCACAGAGAGAGAAAAATGATGGGCTGGCTCACTGTCGTTGACAAAGTAAGCCAGGCTTGGATTCCTCCTGTGGGCACTGCAGTAAAGGTCACAGCAGCCCTGGTAAAAGGATCTGGTCCCTTCCTTCTTACACTGGCCGGTGGTATGCTAAAACAGCTGCAGATACAAGAGCTTAGAGGCCCGCCTGTCACAAAAGAGCTCCTGTCTCCTCCTCAGCAGGGAATCTCTCTCTTTGGTTTGCCCCACCCTCACTCTTCTCCATTACCGTGACTTCTCTTGGCTTTAGTCCCAAGAAGCCTCCAGCTCCCCCAGCTTTTATGTTAACAATGGTCATAGTAACTGCATCTTCTCCCCTATCAGAGTGTTCAATAAAGACTATCCTTGGCTTTCAACCCTTCTCCCCTTCTAGATATCTCCTCTCCCCTTCCCTGAGAAGCAGATCAGGACTGGCACCCCAGGGATCCCTGGGGCAGGGAGTTGCCGTAGCTTTGGCAGGCCTTGGCTGGAGAGCTGCCTACCTATTACTCACCTCCCTGATGGCGGGCTGCCCCTTTCTCTGTTATAGATTCTCATTGTGGAATTTGGAGGTAAACCCTTCAGTTGTACAAACCTCACTCTGTCCCAGTGGTTTTGGTGTCTCTTCATCGGGATTGGAGAGCTGCTGTGGGGCCAGGTGAGTACTGACACCTCCCTCCCCGTGGCTTCACACAGCCGCACACCTCCTCTCCTCTAGATGAGGTGAACAAGCAACTGTGGAGGCTCCCAACTCCTCACCTGCATCCTCTCCTCCTGGCTCCACCCCTGCAAGTTTTAAGTTCTTTCCATCTCACAGGATCCCAAGGTAGAATGATCAATGCCTGCCACTTCACACACTTTGGGTCTCTTCTCCACCATGCCTGGAGACAGGCCAATCTCTCAGCTTCTCTAAAATGGAGACTTTTGCTGAGAAATTAAGGAAGCTTACAAGTAGTAGAGTTTGCAAAGCATATGTCTTTATTCTAATGAAACTGAAGTCTGACATAGTTTAGGCTCGCCGGCCTCTTCTGTTTCTCTCCATGGCCTTAACTGGGTTGGACGCCTGACTCTGCCATCTGAGAGAAATCCGGTCTTACAAGTTCTATAGAGAAGCAGTAGAGAGTAGACTAGGGGGGCCAACTGCCTTATTTTGAGTCCCAGCTCTCATTTTTACATGTTTAAACACTTTGGGTGTGTTACGTAACCACTCTGTGCCCGTTTCCTTACTTGAGGATAACAAGGTCATTGTTGATCAGTAAATAAATTGCTATGTGGAAAGACTTAAAATAGTGTCTAGTACTTTGTAAGCACTCAGTAAATGTTAGCTATTCATATGATTATAATATCACATGGAGTTTCATTCCTTCCCTAATAACACTTTGCAAGTCTTCTTTGTCCTCAGCTCTGGCCTGGGCTATATTTCTACCTTGCAAACTCCAAGTCTCAGCCGATCATCCATTGGTACCCAGCTGGGTAACTGAGGCTTTGTTCTATCTGGACCCAAAGATCCCTTCTTGGGCCTGCAGGCCTTCCTCCATAGACCTGCTAGTTGATTCTTTCATATCTCCTCGAGGCTTCCCTGATTAATTCCTATCCCAGGTCCTGACCTGAATCCCTCCACCCTATTTCTGTTTTATTTACAGTGAGTCTGTAAGGTAATTCCATACTTGATTGAAGCTTGGATGTCTCACCTGCTCTCTGGAAGTGCCACCTGGGTCTAGTCTCTCACATGCAGACTTGGGGCCTTGATGCTAGATGACAGCCTTCCTTCTGTATCACAGCAGATCCTTCCAACAACCAAAATCAGAACTTTGGCACTCTTCTTATTTCAAAACACTTGACTTTCTATTGGACTGCCTATACAGTCCTTTCCCACCTGAGCCCTGTCTAATCCTTACCTTGTTTGTAAAGGAATACTGATTGACAGATATTGAGCTCACTGGGTGATTTATTTTGAATCGCAAACCCAGCCTACTGCCCCACGTCTTCTGATAACACATATGTGTCCCTTCTTCCATGGCTTTGTCCCACCCACTTCTTCATCCCAACCCAAGAAAACTTAGTGTCCTTTCACTGTAATTTCATAACACAGAAATCACTTTGCATATGATAACTAGGAAGAGAGCCATTCTCTTCCAGCACCCTTCTGGACACCTTGCCCATACACGTGCATTGTGATTATCCTCTCCCCAGACTTGTTTTCCCTGGGTCCTGGTCTCTGTCCCTTCTTACTGTGTACCATGAATTATAGCTCTGATTACCTCAAAAGATACATAGCAAAATGGAAAGGAACAACTGAAGCAGAAAGAGGGGAATGAGGTATATAACTAGGCAGATGGCTAGCTGGTTACTAGACTATAAACTATCCTGTGTCCACAAATACAAACAGCCTTCAATGTTTGCCTGAATGGATCAGTGCCTTTTCCCCGTTGCTTCCCCAGTGGGAAGGTTGCTAGGACCAAGAATGACCTGCCCAAGGGCCTGACCCATGTATATTGATTGACAGCTCTTCTCTCCCTGATTCTGGTGTCTCCCCTTTCTCAGATAATCACTGCAATACCTACCAAATCTCTGAAGTTCCTGAAGGAGGCTGGGCATGGCACTGCCAAAGAGGAAATCACCAAGGAGGCTGAGGGGCTAGATGAGATCGACCATGGAGAGATGGAGCTGCGCCGAGGCCAGATCCTCTGGTTCCGGGGCCTGAACCGTATCCAGACTCAGGTATCCTGATAATGACCTGTCCTCATCCTGGGAGAATAAACCTCCCATCTTGGGAGGTGGTGGGAAGACAGCAGTTCTTGGTGGCCAACATCTCTCCCCTTCCTAAGGCTTAATACTACTGGGCAGCCCTAGCTCCCTAGCTTAAGGACAAACAGGAGCAGAATTATCTTGAGTGGGCATCTATGAGAGAAGAATAGTCAAAGGACCAAGAAATGGGACATTAACTGTCAGCATAGTCCTTTAACTTGGGGTTGATTCTGAAGCCCACTCCTCTACCCCCTATTGGGTGGGCAAACTTCCTATATAAGGTCACTTGCAAGCACTGGACCTAACCCCAGGGTGGGAAATGTTCAGATTCAATTCAAAAAGAAGGAGCGAGACAATATCTCTAGGGTCAGTATTTAATGTATCAGCACATCCTCAAGCTGCTGTTGTGGTAATGCAGACATTATCTGGAAGGATCTTTTTATAAAAAAAAAACAAAAAACAAAAAAAAACACTTCACCCTTTCTTTTCTTCCCCATTCAAGCTTTAAGGCCATGGTGGGGAATCTGATTAAGTGTGTATAAATGACAATAGTCTCTTGTTGCCTGAGTATTTTTTACAGGGCTCAGACTTGTTTCCCGAAAAGGAAGATGCTATCATTTCTTAAAATATTTCCCTTCCTGTGATTTCTGAAATGGGATAGAAGCTTTTCCTGCTGCTTTAAGTCCTCTGCCTGTAGCCCTACAATAACTTTTATTTTTTACTTTCCATTCAGCAGTTGTAACGAGCTTCTCCTGGGCAAATGGGCTAGTCCAGGCATTGATAATTCTATCACTTTCCCTCCTATTGCCCCCACGTACCTTTATTGTGTTAGCCCTGAGATTCCTCATCTCAAGAAACTGTAAACCCCAAGATCTCAAGGGTACTCTCCAGAGAACCAGCCTATTTCTCTCTGCTGGTTGGTTGGAGATCCCAGAAATAAGTTTTCTCTAAAATTGACCTTGCATATAGTTTAGAAATTTCCCCAGTCAACCCCACATGTTAGTGCACAGGAAAAATAGGTAAAATGACTATTCTAAACTAAATACCTGGTAGGAACTTGGCTCCCCATGGGCAAGACAACAGAAAGAAAGGTAGAAAAGGTCTACATAGGGAAACACTGGGGCCCCTTTCCCTTTTCTCTAGTTCCTCCTCCCAGAAAGAGAAATTCCAGCAGAACCTGCACAAACTGCCTCGTGGCATCCAGAGTCCCCACCCCCACCCTCAACCCCACGCTGTCCTCCAGGCAACTGAGTCCATCAAGAGCAAGGGCTTCAAGTGCCCATAGAACCTGGTGCCTTTAGCTCCTGTCTCAAAGACATCCAGTGCTTGCCTTTAAGTCTGCTCTTTTCAAAATAACCTGTCTTTGCTTTTCTTCCCTTCAGGATCACCTGCCTCCTCTTCTACTATGTGATTTTTTTCCTAGACAGGATTTCCTCGCTCCAGTGCCTCCTCGCTCCTTGCCAGTCTTCTCTCCTGGGGGTCTGAGATTCCTGGGTCTTCCTTCCCCTCCGCTACCAAATTCCATTCCCTTGACTGTATACCTCTCTGTTTGGTGTAACTGCCTACATAGCTTTAGGTAAAGGTAGTTTCCCTGTTGGAGCATGAGTCAGTTGGGCCAGAACAGCATGAGAGCCCCTGCTAAAGATGCCAGGATGGTCAAATCTGTGCAATCCTCTGGGCACAGACTCTGTAAGCAGATGAGGCTGATTCTTTGTTGTCATTCTCCTGGCAACACTTGGTTGGATAATTGCCAGGCTGTCGTTCAGTCCTGGTTGGGATTTCTTCTTTCCATGGTCCTCCCCCCTCCCTCTCCCTCCTGGAGAGCTAAAAGAACTGGATAGCAGATGTTTGAGAAACTTAAAAGCTAGAATCCTGGGAAGGTAAACCTGGGGTGCCGTTTCCTTGTTGAGAATGAGACCTTATAAACCTGATAAGCAATGTGGAAAGTTGCCTATCTTTACAGCCCCTTCCTCCACATAGCTGGAACCCTCCTCCGGGTTTACCACAGGATCGGGCTCCCCAGTCCCCTGTCCTCGGCCTGTATACTGAAAACTGTATAATGTGATGAAGAGGTGGTATTTTACCTCAAACTTCCATCTGAATCCAGAAACTAAACCTCAACATTTTAAGCCTTCTCAGGAAGCTTTATAAAATGACTCACAAGGTGCCTGCTTTCCCACCCCTTTTCTCCTGGGGAAATGAAGGAAGATGAACGTAATCAGCAATTCCTAGATTCCTGGTAGATTGCCCTGGGTATTAGGGCATGTGGGTATTTCTAAGACTATTTTACCAGCTCCATGAAGGACAAAGAAATTCTTTTTTATTTGTTCCTTGTTACTTAGAGGTCAGAGATAAATAAGGATGGTAGGTTTGATCCAGGCCCCAGATCAAGGCCAGTGTTCGAAAACGAATGGCATTAATTGCCTCAGCCTCGGAGAGCAGGGCACTGAAGACCAGAGACCACTTGTGCAGGGCTAGGCCAGCAGCTGCATCACCACCATCACCACCACCCAACAACTCTTCCTCCCCCTTCCTCAATGTAACTGCTGAGTTATTGTCAGCATTTCTGCCAGACATTTGAGAACCTTCAAAGTATTAATGAAGCTAGTGGCATTCTCTCTGATGAGCCTGGCCACTGGCTTCCTGAGTCCATTCTCGGGGGCCCTGTCCACTTCAGCCAGAAGGGTATCTCACAGAAGAAACTCAGAAGCGAGTGGGCCCAGCAAGTCATGGTCCAGGAGCCTTTTCACTATGGCCACCCATGTGTGGACTACCACACTCTTTGCCTCTGTTTTATCGTTAAATACATGAGTTATTTTCCCGAAATCTGCAAAAATGGGTAGTCAGTTAAGTTGATTTAGAGGCACCTGAGTCTCGAAATTCAGTAATATATGCTTTACCGTCAGTATTTTAAATTGCCTGCCTTAGTTTTAAGAGTTCAGGTCAAAGAAATAAGCTGTAACTCTCTCTGACTGTCAGAAATCGTGGGCAGGGAAGGGAGGTGTTCTCTTTACATTTTAGACACTCTTGGATATCTGCACACCTAAAATATGTCCACCATAGGCTAAAAAGGAAGAGAAGACTGGATTCTGACTGGGTGGACTCCATGGCAAATTGTGCCTTAAATGAAGTGTGATATGCAACTAATGTTTTTCCCCCTTCTCCTCACCATTGCTTTGGGGGCGGGGGGGGGTCTCTCTCTTGCTTTCCATCTCCTGTCCCCCTTTCCCAGCTCCTTCCATCCCCCTTCCCTAAGCCTCCACATCCCTCCCTTCCTCTTTCTTCACTTCCCTCTAACTGTGGAGCAAAGCTGTCTCACTCTCTGGTTCTTTGCAGATCGGCGTTATTAACACATTCCAGACGGGAGCCTCTTTTAAGGGAGTCCTAAGGAGACAGACCATGGGTCAACACCTTGATGTAAAACTTGTTCCTAGCACATCCCATGTAACAGTTGCACCAGTCAATTCTTCCCCCACCGCTACTGCTGCTGCTGTTTCATCTTCTGTGGGCAGTGAGTGATAGTCTATTATGATGCATGATTTGTTCAAATGACCACAAGAGAGCACGTGGCATCCACTTTAACCAACCGTGGTTATCTTTTTCTTTTGGTTTTTTCTTTTGACCTAAAGGAAGAAAAGACAAAAATCCCACTCTAAACGCAGGCTGTTTGCCCTTATATTATTTTATTTTGAAAAGCTCTTAAACCTTAACTATTTTAAAGATACGAATCCTGTTTTCTGATTGTTCCTCTGCATTGCTTGTTTCTTCTTTTCCTTGTGTTTTGTTTTTGTCTTTGTTTCTTTGGCTTTGTGTATGTGGTGGTGGTGGTTGTTCCCCTCCTCTCTTCCTGCTCCTTTGACCTCCCCTCAAGAATCTAAACTCTAGCTCCTAAGCTTAGACATAAAGTTAGGCTGAATGAAAACCCAGGGCTTCTCTTCAACCTGGGGGCAAACTTGGGATCTCCTGGCTGGGCCACTGAAAAAGGGATTTCTGAAGGACTTGAAGAAATGTGTGAAGGGAGCTACTCTGTCAGTGGGTTTTGTTTGTTTTTTTTACCAGTACACCTGCCATAATTGAGCCAGTATTGGACTTGGCCAATTATAGTAGTCATTTTGGCTACCACTCTATTATTAGTGGGCAATATTGCAATAAAAATTGTGGCTGGATGTGGAGAAAAGCACTTGATTCAGTTCAAATGTACCAGGCTAAGCATCCTCATTGTTTTACTTTTCAGGAACTTTAAACCAAACTTGGGTGTAAGATTCAATTAATTTCACACCTGGGCAGGAGAAATATATGAGAAGATCGAAATAACTTTTCTTCGTTTGTTAATTTTTTTAGGAGTTTCTGGAGGGTAACCCTTCTTTTTTTTTTTGGCTTCTCCTTTTGTTTAGTGTCCTTGTTTTACCTATAGCTAGTCCTTGTTTTATTTTGCACATAAAACTTTAGGAACCCCTTTCTCAACATGCCTGTCAATTGGAATGCTGTCAGCACTCAACCTAAGAACTGGTGTTCCTACTGGTAGATTATTGGATTCCTGCTAATGCTTAGGCCTTCTTTTTCCTAGTCATTTTACCTTCACCAAGTAGAACACAGAGAGTAGAGAGAATGCAGCCAGCTCTTTGCTGATAGTGCTATTAAAATATTTGGTGGGGAAGGAGTTTCTCTGTATTAAATATTTTGGATTATCTGTGGACTTCAGGAGCTGAGTGTTCCACCCCCAATCTTGGGACAGGGAGAGAAGAAACAGCAGCTACGTTGTCTGCGGTTCACATGTTTGTGAACTGTGCAAGTTGAATGGATGTAGGCTTTGTTTTTGTTTTCATTTTTTCTTTGTAGCCAACTATATAAAGTATTCTGGTGTGAGGTCTAAGGGGTGGAGGGGAGGAGTGTTGGTATAGATACACATTATTTCTTTAAACCCAAAATCAGGCAAAAAAGAACAAAATAAGTCTGACCCTGAAAATATACAAGAGGTTCTAGTCTGGTCCTTCTATATTCCTCTTTATTTCCTTCTTTCCTTCTAGATTTGCCATCCCCTTCTAACTATCTTCTGTCCTTTTTGATCACCCCTCTCTGGTGGGCTAGCGTCAGATGTCCCAATGGTTCGAGGTATAAAGAGACTAGACAGAAGACAGCGCCCATTGGGCTGTTGTAGAGGAGCTGGTAGAGGAGTATGCTCCAAATCCTCAAGGGTTAGATGAGACAAGAGAGAAAGGCCACACCTGCTCTCTCTCCAGCTGCACTTTCTTACTTGGAGGTCTTAACGGAAAAGCCATGCATTTTTAAAAACCCCTTTCCTGCTCCAGATCTCCAAATGAATTCAATTATTTGTCCAGCCTTCAGTAGCTAGATCTCTAGGACATCCCTCTATAGGGAGGCCCTAATCTCTTCTCCTACCCTGCTTTCTGAAAAGGGAGCAGGAAACAGCAGAATACCAGCTAAGGAAATGGAGTCTTCATCTGCTCTTTCACTGAGCTCCAGGGAGTGGCCCTTAAACACTTAGACCAAATCTAAGGTCCAGCCAGGGAGGAGCTCCTACCAGGAGTCATGAGAAAGAGTTTCCCTTCAGTCAGCCTCTTTCACCTGTAGGGCAGGAACCATGGAAGAAACAATTCCCTTGTGTCCATCCACTTAGAGACTGAGAGATGATGACCAGGGGAGGAAGGGTTGGTTGGCCGAGTGGAGAGTGCCTGAAGCTTTCACAGCACCACTACACTAGCCATGTCTTGCCCCACGCGTACTGTTCATGCACTAGGCACTGTGCACCAGGAGAGGAAGATGCCCCTGTGTGGGGTGGATTGGTGGTGATGTATCTATATGTTTGTTCATCTGCATCTGTTATAGATTTCCTAAAGCCAGTATAGTGTAGGAGTTGAGGAGCATTCTGGGGCTGCCCCATGCCTTCTGCCCCTCACCCATCAGGCCAGGTAGTGCTCCCTAGCTCTCTGTGACTCCTCTTCACTTGAGCTTCCCTTACAGGTTCCCTTTAGATTCCAGAAGTCCTGCAGTCTAGCTGGATGACTATTCCTTGCTCCTCCAAAGAAAGTTTCCCTGATTTTTTCCATCTACCATCCCCAGTTCACTTTTATCTCTGTCATTGTCTATCTGTAACAGTGTTATTATTGGTCACCTCAACAGGTGAGAGGAAAAGCCAGCAAACAGGGCTCCAGACCCTCACTCCAACCCCAATTTAAAAAAAAAAAAAAAAAATCTGTTTTCTATATTGGACTTCATATATAATTTTTTAAATAAAGGATTCAATTGCTTTAAAAAAAAATAGAAGCAGAAAGTTGGAAAATCACTGATATTGAAGACAATGGATGGTGGTATAAAAGTACCTGCTCTCCTGTGGCACTATTAGGAGTTTTGAGCTCTCAAGAGCAGGTGAAAAAGTGTGGGCTATGTTATCACTCTTGCAGAGTGTGATGTGGCTTTGAAGCAGTCCCTTGGTTAGTGTATTTGTTCCAGGGCCAAGGGAAAAGGCAGTTGGGTTTGAGATCACTTAATCCAAGTTGCCCTACTCTTAAGATTTGATGTAGAGCAATTAAAACGTGGGTCTTCCTCAAGACCAGATGGAGCTTTCATGCCATCTGATCTCACTTTGATCTGGAGCAAAAGGAACATGACAGGTAAAATTCACTCCTCAAATGGTCAATGGGAATCAGAAGGATGGAGAAGGCAGGTCCTCATTTTCTGTTCAACATGGTGAGTGTAAGTACCTTGATTCTTGGCTAAGGTGTTGAGCTGATTCTATGGAATGGCAAGGAATCTTTTGCCTTCTAAGCTTTGAACACTCTCAGTCACAACTCTTGTGGCATGAGACAGGGTAAGGAATGCCTTAGCAACAGAGATATAATCCTCTCCAGAGAAGAGGGGCCAGTGGTACTGATGGTGAGCCTTCTTTGCATAGTATATTTTGAAGGCTCTATAAAGTGATAGGAAGCATTGGGACAGGCAGTCCAACCAATCTACTTGCCTAACTCTTCGTGTGCTCTGCTGTCTTCACATTCTTCTCCAGGAACAGAGGAATGAAAGAAGTGCCCTACCCCCACATTAATCACTCATTCCTATCTTCCTCCCCACCTCAACAATTTCTCCTGCACTACTTCCATTTCTTTTCCGAGGGAAGAATTTTTGGACAAGAACTTCCAACACTTAGAACTATCCTATAGCAGCTTTCTTTTCCTCTGGCCTCTCTTTCCAAACTCTCAGGGACCCAACCTTCTCCTCCACCCCAATTCTACCAACCCACATTCTAAGCTGTACCTCAGAGAGGCCTACAATACAGAAAAGGAGAATTAGTAAAAGAGCCAGCGCCTCTGTGATAGGGCAAAAGCTGCTCCCAGGAATCAGTTATTGTTCATTTCTTCTTGATTCTGAATTGACTGAATCCCTTCCTTTTTGTGCAATAAAACAAAGACTTTGACACTCATAGGAGAATGCATTTCCCTTTGCTCCTTAAAACTGCAAATTGTTTCCTTTTCCCCATCCTCTAACCACCCCTTTAGAAAGGCCACTTGTTTGTAGCACTGCCTTCCGGGTTAGGAGGCCTCTTCCTTTCCCTTCTCCACATAAGGTCATGTTCCTTCTTTTCCCAGTTTGGAAACAGCTGGAGAAAGCTTCATAACTGGACACAGTTGCTATGTGTCAGAGACATGGACATGCATTTGGGTTGTAAAAACCAGGTGTTCCCTTGGTGGTCAGGAGGAAGGCATCTTTCAACACCTGTATTTTATCTATATCTTCCAGCAGAGGGACTGAAAGAGTGGAGTTCTGTTTTCTTTTGGGGAGGGATATGGAAGAGGTTGTGCGATGTCAATATGTGCATGTCTGCTGACTGAGAGAGCAAATTATTAAATTGGAGGGTATAAGAGTTTTAATTGCCTGCATGCAGCTGACACAAATGAAGGTTGTTTTGTCTGTCTTGCTTCACAGTCTCCACGGTCACTTATCACCCAAGCAGTATTATGTGCAGACTGGTATATGCTGGCTCGGTGACAATTGTAAACAAAAAACTCAGCTTCAATGTGTAATTTTTCCACTCTGTAGTCACAAAATGTTTGGCCTCAACACAGAAGTCCACATGTCTGAATCATCTTTTAAGTTTGTGTTGTACCTAGCTCCAACTTCCTTGTCCTCCATCCAAAAGAACTAATGAATCTTTTTGTTTTCTGTTTCATTTTAAGAGTGGATTGTTTGGGAATGCGAACTTTGCTTTGGGATTTCTACTTTTTTTATGCAGCTTTTGAAGCATCCTAGTTGTTTGCCATCACTCACCCACCCCTCCAATGCTTGAAATTGAGCCATGTTATGTTTCTAGTGCTCCATGATCTCCTCTTACATGTTTGGTTTTTGTTGTTGAGCGGTAGTGTTTTGTGGTTTGGGTTTTGTTTCTCTTCTCAAACCACCAGTTCCTCGTCACTGGCCAATTCTCACCTCTTTATTTTCTCATCCTCCTTTTCCTTCCCCTGGTGTAGATCAAAGTGGTCAAAGCGTTCCATAGTTCCCTCCACGAAAGCATTAAGAAACCTACGAACCAAAACTCCATCCACAACTTCATGACCCACCCTGAGTTCGCCATAGATGAGGAGGGGCCACGAACACCACTCCTGGATGAACAAGAGGAAGAAATTCTTGAAAACGTTTCAAAGTCTGGGCCTAGGGTGCTCTCGTCGGATGGTGAGGTCACTCCTTATGCCAACAAAAACAACAATGCAGTGGATTGCAACCAAGTGCAAATTGCTGCCTCCCACTCGGACAGCCCTCTACACAGCCTGGAGACATCAGTTTGAACTTTTGTCCTCTGACTTCCATCCCTGCTTTCCCTTTTCATTTATCTTGTCTACAAGGTGATGATGGGACTTTTCATTGTCATGTTATCTGCTCCCAAGTATCTGCTCCCAAGTATGCGTGAACCCCTACCTGGCCATGAAGAAGCAAGGGCAGAGACCTGCAAGGATCTCGTTTCATTAAGCTTGAGTTGGGGTTTGTAGCAGGACCCAGTCAAACCCCTGGCAGGTAATAGTAGAATCTACTCTTCGGTATATCAGTTGTCATTTTTAAAGAAATGATGACAATCCTCTTGGCATCACACCAACCCAAATTTTCCTCTGGTGTTCATACAAATGTTGCCATCTCCTGACTTCTGGAGCTTACCCTGAGTCTGTGCCACTTGTAAGCTAAGTTGAGGGGTCAAGGAGAGATAAATGTCCCGAAATGGAATGTGTTGAGGTAGGAATGGAATGTATAAAATCAGCCTGTAGAGTGATTGCTTTTTAAACAATTCTTCCATTTTGGAAACTTATACCTAAAGCCCCCTAGCTCTTTCTGCCCTTCTGGTCACACCACTCCAGGTCTTTTGTATCTTTGTCTTCCTTCCCCTGACTCTTTTTTTTTTTTTTTTTTT
>JAQZBX010059401.1:0-17529 GCA_029593785.1 Cabassous unicinctus | reverse complement strand
GGATAGAGCTCCCATTTACCATATGGGAGGCCCTGGGTTCGCTTCCCGGGGCCTCCTTGTGAGGGCAGGCCAGCCCACGCGGCGCGGTGGGCTGATGCAGTGGGACCTCACAGCAAGGAGGAGATAAGCAGACACGGAGAAAACACACAGCGAGTGGACACAGCGAGCACAAGCAGCAAGGGCGGGATAAATAAATAAATAAATCTTTAAAAAATAAAAAAAAATTAAAAAAAATAAAACTAATAAATTGGGCAAAATGAGAAAGTCAAGTAACACCATGTGTATTAGTCAGACAAAGGGGTGCTAATGCAAAGTAACAAAAATCTGTTGGCTTTTACAAAGGGTATTTATTTAGGGTAAAAGCTTACAGTTCCTAGGCCCTAAAGAGTCCAACTCAAGGCGCCATAATAGGTACTTTCTCTCACAAGTCAGTTGCCACGTGTTGAAGCAAGATGATTGCCGATCTCCATGAGGGATCAGCCTTCCTCTCTCTCAGCTTCAGGTTGACAAAGGACTTATTTCTTTCTGGGCTTTCCCACCACTGCAAACTATCAGATGAATGGCTCATCTCACTTTCTGTGGCCATGGGATCAAAGTTCTCTCCTCTGCCATATTTATGAAGCTCTCTCTCGTCCTCTTGTGTATCTTCTTCTGTGTCTTCTTGAGTGAGTGCCCCTCTATATCAGCCCACCAGGAGGGTGGGGACTTAACCTGAATTACACCCTACTGAGGTAGTTAAATCAAAGCCCTAATCTTAGCATAATTTAATCAAAGACAAATCAGCTGAATCTATACAATCAAAGGGGATCACACTCAGAGAAACAAACCAGTTGCAAACATAATCCTTCTTTTTGGAATTCATAAATAATATCAAACTGCTACACTCCACCCTCTAAATTCCAAGAAAAATATTACAATATTGAAAAAAGACCCTTAAATCAGTAACAATGGTAAGTTCAAAATCACATCACAATCAGTTTATAGAAATACAATTTGACTTAGGGCAAAGTCCCCTCTGGCTGTAGACCTGTGAAACTTACCAAATAATTTATCTGCTTCCAGTATACAAAGGGAGAGACAAAGGATAAACATTTGCATTACCATAAGGAGAATTTGGGAGGAAACATAAGTCACAGATCTCCAAAAGTTCTGAAAACAAGCCAGGCAAACTCCATTAGATTTCAAATTCTGAGAGTCATACTTAAGAGGCTGGATTCTTCTCCATGGGGCTTCATGGGGGTCCACCCTTTCCACAGGCTTGCCCAATGGCCATTTCCTTGGTTCCACCCTTATCAAGCATCTTTGTGCTGATTGAGCTCCAGACCTCACCCTCTAAGAAATTGGGGCAAAGGCCACAATTTCCCCAATCTCTGGGGTACCGTCTCAACCCCCTTAGTACAGTGAGGTGGCAACGACATTCTCCCTAGTCTCTGGCATATGGGCCCAATCCTCTTAGAACAGTGAGTTAGCAAACTGGCCTTCTCTAATCTATGGGGAACAGTCCCATCCCTCTGAGTCATGGGGTGTCAACTTCACTCTCCCTAATCTATGGGGGAACAGACCTACACCTCTCAGAGCACTGGGGTGGTGACCTCACTCTCCACAATTCTTGAGGAATGTGCTCCACCCTCTCTGTTAGCCTGGGGCAGCAAAACTTTCCCTGAATAGTGGGCTGGAACACCCACCCTCTTCAAATACTGGGACAAACTCACCCTCTCATACATATTTGTGGGGTCCTTCTCTTGACCCAAGGAGATGTCTTAATTACAGAACTCAGCTTCCATGGTTTTCCTCTTAAAGCCATTTTCCCTTACATCTTTCCCCTCCACGTGTCTTTTAGACCAGGCTGACAGTGGTTTTGTTCACACAGAGCCCGCAAAAAGCTTGTTGGTTTAGCATGCAGGAAGCAGGGGTCCAAGTGATAAGACAGTATGGCTTTCCACAAGTCTTTCCTGGATAACTGCATTTTCAATCCTGACTTACAAGTTCCAAGTTTAGTTAATTCCTCAAATGGGGCCCTACTGTCTGGGGGCTTGATTCCAGAGGCTTTAAACTTCCTGAATCAGTTTCTGGTTTCTTTGTGCCCAATAATTCAGTTATCATCTTATCTCTCTCCTGTAACATTTTGCTATAAGCTGAAAGGAGAATCCAGGCTGCATTTTCTACATTTAGTTTGGAAATCTCCTTGGCTAAATGTCCAAGATTGTAATTTTCAAATTCTGCCTTCCATATAACATCAAAAATCAATCTTGCTAAGTTCTCTGCAACTTTAAAGCAGCGTTCAACTTTCCTTCAGTTTCCAATATTAGTTTAATCATTTCCCTCTAAGACCTTATCAGAAATAACTTTAGGCTCCTTATTCCTACCAACAGTCTCTTCAAAGAAATCTAGGCTGTATCCATTAAGCATCTGACAATTTCTCAAAAAAATACCCCTTACCCATTGTGGCAGTTTGGCATTGTTTATGAATTCCAAAAATAGGTATTGTATTATATTTGTAAACTGGTCTGTTCTTCTGGGCATGATTAAATTATGATTAGGACTTTGGCCCACGTCAGTAGGACATTGAATCCCCACCATATTGGTGGGTGGGGACTCACAGAGAAAACAACATGGCAGAAGAGTTAGTGGGAGTTTTGAGCTGGATCCTGGGAAGTAAAAACATGGGAGAGAGCAGAGCAGCTGAGCCCAGAGAGAATTGAGTCCAGGGGAGAGAGAAAAAGCCTAGAGAACCTGATATTCTACAGCTGACTTTGTGGGAAGAGCAAAGAGACTGAGTCTGGAGAAAAATGAGCCCCAGGAGATAGACAAGACTTATCCCAGCCTGCAGCTGGTCTTGAAATAAGCTGAAACCACAGAGCCTTAGGAGGAAGAGGAAAGTTGAATATCAGCCATCTTGCTCCAACACATGGCAACAAACTTTGGTGAGGGAAGTAACTTATGCTTTATGGCCTGCTAACTGTAAGCTTCTACCCCAAATAAATACCCTTTATAAGAGCCAACCAATTTCTGATATTTTGCATCAGCATCCTTTTCCCTGACTAATACAGAATTTGGTACCAGAGAGTGGGAAAGTGCTTTTGCAATTACCAAATGCTGGAATGGTTTTATAAATGAGTAAGTAGTATTTTCTGGAAGAATTGTGAGATGCTTGATAGAAAAGGCCTATATTGCTTTGCAGAGACTGTTGATAGGAATATGAATGCTAGAGAGACTTTTTATGATGCCTTAGAAGTAAATAATGAAACTATTATTGGAAACTGGAAGAAAGGCAATCCATATTTTAAAGTTGCAGTGAACTTAGCAAGATTAACTCCTGATGTTATATGGAAGGCAGAATTTGAAAACAGTGAGCCTGGGCATTTAGCTGAAGAACTTTCCAAAGTAAATTTGGAGAATGCTCCTTGGCTTCTCCTTGCAGCTTATAGCAAAATGCTAGACAAGTGAGATAAGCTGAGGACTGAAATGTTGGGCACAAAGAAACCAGAAACTGATCCTGGAAATTCGAAGCCTCTGGAAATCAAGCTCCCAGATGATAGTGTCTCATTTGAGGACTTAACTAAACTTCGAACTTGTAAATCAGGATTGAAGATGATGTTATCTAGGAAAGACTTGTGGAAAATCTTACTGTCTGATGGGTTGGAACCCTGCTTCTTGCAAGCTAAACCAACAAGCTTTTTGAGAGAGCTGTATGAACAAAACCATTGTCAGCTTGGACTAAAAGGTACATGGAAGGAAGAGACGAAAGGAGAAATGGCTCTAAGAGGAAAACCATGGAAGCTAAGCCCTGGAATTAAGACATTGCCTTGGGCCAAGACAGGAACCCCATCCATGTGTACAGAGAGGATGAGTTTGCCCCAGCAGTTGAAGAGGGTGGATATTCCTGCCCAATGTTCTGGGACAGTTTTGCTGCCCCATGGTACAGAGAGTGTGGAGCACATTCCATATGGATTAGAGAGGTTAAGGTCACCACCCCGTAGGTCTGAGAAGGGTTGGCCTGTCTCCCATAGATTAGGGAAGGTCAGGTCACCAACTCATTGCTGTGAGAGGGTTGGGCTGGTATGCCAAAGGTTAGGAGGATGTTGTCTTCACTTCACTGTACTAGGAGGGTTAGGACTCTAACCCAAAGATTGGATAAAGTGTGGCCATCTACCCAATAGTCTTGGAGGGTGAGGTCTGGAACTTGGTCGATGTCCAGATGCTTGATGAGGGTGGAACCAAGAAAATGGTCACTGGGCAAGCCTGTGGAAAGGGTTGGTCCTCATGAGGCCCCAGGGAGAAGAAACCATCCTCTTAAGAATGACTCTCAGATTTTGACATCTAATGAAGTATGCCCTGCAGGTTTACAAAACTATAGAGGACCCGTGATTCATGTTTCCCTCCCAGTTTCTCCTTATTGTAATGCAGATGTTTATCCTTTGTCTGTCCATTTGTGCATTGACAGCAGATAAATGGTTTTGTAAGTTTCAGAAGTCTACAGTCAGATGGAACTTTGCCCCAAGACAAACTGTATTTCTTTAAACTGATTGTGATATGATTTTGTGCTTAGTATTGTTATTGAAATAAGGTTTTTTGAATATTGTAATGTCTTTTTGGAATTCAGAGGGTGGAGTGTGGCAGTTTTGCATTGTTTATGAATTCCAGAAATAGATATTGGTTTATGTTTGTAAACTGGTCTGTTCCTCTGGGAGTGATTAAATTATGATTAGGACTTTGATTGGGCCACATCAGTAGTATGTTGAGTCCTCACCCTCTTGGTGGGCAGGGAATCACAGAGAAAATGACATGGCAGAAGATTCAGTGGGAGTTTTGAACTGGAACCAGGGAATTAGACACATGGGAGAGAGCAGAGCAGCTGAACCTGGAGAGAAATTAGCCCTGCGAGAGAGGTGAGACTTATCCCAGCCTACAGCTGATATTGGAAGAAGCCAGGACCACAGAGCCTTAAGAGCAAGAGGAAGGCTGAACGTCAGCAGCCATCTTGCTCCAACACGTGGCAACAGACTTTGGTGAGGGCAGTTACTTATGCTTTATGGCCTGGTAACTGTAAGCTTCTACCCCAAATAAATACCCTTTATAAAAGCCAAAAGATTTCTGGTATTTTGCATCAGCACCCCTTTGGCTGACCACCCATTTATAAAACCATTCCAGCATTTTTGGTAATTGCATCAGATTGTACCTCACTCTCCTGGTACCAAATTCTGTATTAGTCAGCCAAAGGGGTGCTGATGCACTTTTCTCTTCCTCTTGTGTATCTTCTTCTGTATCTTCTTGAGTGAGTGCCCATTTATATCAGCACACCAAGGGGGTGGGGACTTAACCTGAGTTATACCCTACTGATGTGGTTGAAATACAGCCCTAATCTTAACATAATTTTATCAAAGACAAATCAGCTGAAACTAACACAATCACAGGGGATCACACTCAGAGGAATAGACCAGTTTACAAACACAATCCTTTTTTTTTTTTTTGAAATTCATAAATAATATCAAACTGCTACACCATGGAAAGTAAACTGGAACCTAGGAGCCCTCATATAGTGCTGAAAGAAGTATAAATTAATCAAGCCATTCAAGAGACTAACACAAACGTATTTTGTGAAATTGATTTTGCACATTCTATGACATAGAAACTACTACTCAAGTATATAAAACTTTCATAAAGCAAATGTATAAGTTTATTCACTGCAGTTTCCTTATGACTTAAAGACTGAGGACACCTTAGATGTATATGTTTAGGAGGAAAAATAGGTAAAATGTGGTGAACAAATGCAATGGAATACTATGGAGCAGTCAGAGCCAATAACCAAGATATGTATTTAGAGATTAAAATAGTTCTCACCAACATTGGAAAAAGAATGAGATAATGAATATATTAGCATATATGTACATTTAAAACAAATATGCAAATTACATTATAAGTCTTTCAAGAACGGGAGTAGGACAAGGTATGAAGGGGACAGATAATAAAACAAAATATGTCAATAGAGGAATTGTGGCTGAGACTGCTCATTGTGTTTTCCAACACCTGCTCTAAACTTACATCTCAGTAAAAGAATATCAAGTTTTACCTGAACAGATTACCATTCAGAAGCAAAGGCCACATTAACACCATTTCTTAGAAATATGTGTGCCCATACAGCAAGGTGCTGACAATAGATATTAACAGAAGACTTATGTAGAACTAGAAGAAATTCTATGCTATAGAAACTTATTTGCTTTTATGCACTTAAGTCCTTCTTCCTTTATCCCCTTGTAAACTGGGCATGCCAAAAAGGAGCAACTTGTTTAACTGTAATGGTACCTTGAGGTGGGAAGCAATTCTTTTCTCTCTCTTTACCCAAAAGACCAAATAGGGGTTTAGAGGATGAAGAGGGAAGTGCCATTAAGGATCATACAGTCATGTTAACTTAGAAAGCCACAGAGTGACTTATTAGGCCTAATACCCAAACATAGAAACAATGTCAATATATCTGTACTGGTAAGCAAACAACAATTAAAAGTGAATTTTGCAATCTAGCACATCCTAGTCTCTAAGATAAAAGGAAATTATGAATGTAAAACTCTTAAGAAGGAAAACCACAGGGGTAAAAGGCAGGGGCAAAGAAGAGAAGTAGAACTTTTATTAAGAACTACAGATTGGGTACATGACATCTTTCAGAAGAAGCGCTTTGGAGTTTAAAAAATATATATAGTCAAGTGAATCTTAATTGACCTAATCCACAGTCAGCTCCTTATTAAGACTTAGGATACCTGGGAAAAAAGAGACATTGTCTTTTCACTGTTCTTGCCATTAAACCAAACCAGTTCTTATGTCTTTCTCCACTGAATGTGGACTAAAGTCAATTATCCCAATAAAATATGAGTCAGCATTTCTCCACAGAGTCTGAGGCATTTCTAAGCATCCTTTATCTACTGAGTGTTAATAAAACAGACATTTTAATAAGGTTACCCCAAGTGCAGTGATAGCCTTGTTTTCTTTTGATTTCTATTTCAGAGCACCTTTATTTTATGTTTCCCTTTAGTCTCTATGCTCCTATTTTTAAGTCAAGACAGTTTTTGAAAGTTGGCATTGCATTTATAACATGTTAAATTAAGAAAATTAGGTATCCTAATTTCCTTACATGAATTTTCTGAACTTATCATCTCAAATAAAAGGTTTTTATTCACACCCTTCTCCCCCATTTCAATAGCCAATTCACAACAGGAGAGCTTTGCTTTTGTGCCCCATGGTAATTAAAATTTATTTACTTAATCTGAACAGCCAGTTACAACAAACATACAATATTTCATATAGTCTATTATTCAGTCTTGAGAATGTATGCTTGCCACGAAAATGAGAAAAGGAACCAAGAAAGAGGAAGCATAGAATCTAGGAAACTGAAGATCCCACAAAGGACAAAAGATAATGAAATGTATATGTAACACTAAAGGGAAGTCCTAGGAAAATGGTTTTGCTGCCAGGAAGAAAGCAACCACTCCAGATCAAAGAAAAAGAGATCAAAAGCCTATAGCAAAAATAAATTCAGGAAATTAACTGAGCTTATAAATTCTCTTACATGTTTGGATACATATAAAAGTATATTGTCAGGTGTTTTAGAGAGGTGAGTTGACATAAGAACTATGTAAATGAAAGCCCATGATAAACAGGTATTAATTTGGGGGTAGGGATAGAGTTGCAGAAGAGAAGACATGCTCTTATATATTAAAATATAGAATGTATATTAATAAAAAATTCATACATTATTATTTTGGAGGAATGGAGAAGGGAAAGGTATAAATGAGTTGAAATTTTCATTTCTCACTATCAGATGTTAATGAACAATCACTAAAATATATTTAACAAAATACAGAATTATATAGACAGCATTAGAAATATGGAAACGAATACTAAAGGGAGTAATTAAATATGAAAAGCCAAACTGATCAACAGTAATAGAAAATGTGAGGATAGGAAAGGGACAAAATTCTACTTTTTTTTTTGCTTTTTAATTCAATGCAGGTAATATTTTATTAAAAGTAAAAATAAAATAATTCTAAATTTTGTGATGAGAGTCCTGGGAATGGAAACTTTAATTATGCCCGTGAAGGAAACTGTAGCTGTAAAGTATGTAGGACATTAATTTGCTTGAGAGCTGACTTCAATTTTATTCATTCATTCATTCATTTATTCATTCAATTAAAAATGAGTAATATGAGCTAGAGATGCCTTCAAGGAACACAGCTTATTATGATATCAATAAAGCAAAGAATTACAACTCAGTATGAGAAGTGCAAAAATAGACAACTAGATGAAGTATAGAAACATCAAAGCAAAGTATTGTGGAAGAAAATCAGGAAAGATTCCTGGAAGTGACAATTAAAGAAATGTTTGAAAGATTAGAAGGAATTAGAATCATCAAAGATAGCTCTATTTTGATAATCTTAGAGTAGAAAAGACTTTTCTAACCATGATGCAAAAAACAGAAAAAGATTTATTAGTTTCACCTTAACAATTTTTAAATGCACATAGAAAAAGTCTATAAATGATTAAAAATACAAAAAAACACACATGCACATATGAATACAAAATAAACAATATATTCATTTTTAAAGATATCAATAAGGTAAATAAGCAAACCAAGAGAAAAATTGTCAAAAGATATGGATAGTCAATTAAAAACAAAAGAAATACAAATGAATAATAAAAATATGAAAAAAAATTCAACCCACTAATATTTAAAAATTAATAATTAAAATGAGATCCCAGTTTTCACCTATTAGATTGGCAATGACTAAACTGAATGAAATATCTTATGTGTGTGGGCATTTGCTAGACTTACAATGTGTATTAGTCAGCCAAAGGGGTGCTGATGCAAAATACCAGAAATCCGTTGGCTTTTATAAAAGGGTACTTATTTGGGGTAGAAGCTTACAGGTACCAGGCTATAAAGAGTAAATTACTTCCTTCACCGAAGTCTGTTGCCACGTGTTGATGCAAGATGGTGGGCAATGTCTACAAGGGTTCAGTCTTCCTCTTTCCCTTAAGGCTCCATGGCCCCACCTTCTTCTAATATCAGCTGTAGACTGGGATAAGTCTTGTCTCTCTCCAGGCACTCGTTTCTCTCTGGGCTCAGCTGCTTTGCTCTCTCTACAAGGCCAACTGTAAACTATTAGTCAAATGGCTCGTCTCTCTTCTTGGGGCTTCTGCTTTGTCTATGGAGCCATTTCTATTCCTCTGTTCTTCTCCGGCGTGTTTACTTCCCAGGGCTCCAGCTTAAAACTCCAACCTCCCTTCTCTGTGGTGTCATTTTTCTGTGAGTCCCCACCCACCAAGGGGGCAGAGACTCCACGTCCTATTGACATGGCCCAATCAAAGCCTTTAACATTATTTAATCAAGTAAAAGTGAAACCTTTGAATCCAATACAATATAATATGCCCAGAGGAAAAGACCAGTTCACAAATATAATCCAATATCTATTTCTGGAATTCATAAATAATATCAAACTGCTAAACAATGTTTCTCCTGTCATGACAAAGATGTTTGGTAAGACAGAATACCAATTATCTAGATTTTTCCAAACAAATCACCTGGCTACATTGTGGGCAAAATACCTTCCCTACCTCTTCAATTACTAACTGGAAAAGAAGGACAAGAGATTGGGAATCTCTGGAGTTGCATCACATTAAAGACAAACTCTAAAGAGATAGACCATAGCAGTGAATTTTTGTCATTTTTTAGCTGCTGGACTTGTGTTCTTTCACCCTCATCCCATCTCCATTACTTTTTGGGAGGAGTCACTTTACCCATTTGGTTGGTATCTGACGTAATCACTCCTCATTGACATAGCATAGCAGATGTCGCCTTGCTGGTAGTTAGATGTGCAGTATTTAGAATTTTTTTCTTATACAATTCACTGTGTGGGTGGAGGGATTGTTCTATCAAATAAATAAATCAGGAAGGTGCAGGGGGCTGATGTGAGAGCAAACGTTTCAATATGGGATATTTTGAGGTAGAAAGGCCTGCCTAATATCCAAAGAGAAGTTTCTCAAAACATATATATGCCTGGAGCTTCTTAAGGAAAAGATTTGGTTGGAATTATGGATTTACTTGGAAGATATACAACAGATGATAATTATATGATCAAATTTGAAAAATACACACAGATGTATTAGACTAGAGATATTTATAGAATAGAAGACAAGGAGAGTGTAAGAAAACACTGATAATCTCAGAAAGGTACCATGGATTAGGATAATAATAGAAGTGAATATGAGAAAATGAATTAGTGATATTAATTAGATTCCATTTAATATAAGTGGGAAACATGTCTAGAATGACTCTCATATCTGTATAGGATGAGTCTGATATGATCTTGAAAGGAAGTCTTTGAAAATCCTTCTTTTCAATATACTTTGCACACCAGATTGTTGACCCACAATTCTAAAACCTCCATCCCTGTCATTCTCATCTTGTGGTAAACTGAACTGAGAATGAAAGACATGTTCTTAATCCTTGAAACACATTCTTGCACCCTATATTACTTTTTTCTATTTTCCTTCTCACTATGGGAATGAAATTATCTGTACTCTATGGCTTATTTCATAACTGCCCCTGCATCCACATCTTACTATAAAGTGTGGCTGATGTCGACCTCTCCATTGAATCAGGGCCCACAAAGTTCATCAAATTATCTATGTTACCAAAATTAATGGATTTTAGTGGAGATATCTGCATTGCCACTAGCTAAAATAAAATCTTTATGTCCAAAGTAGAAATTACCTCAGAGGCCATAACTATGACTTTCATAATTGTTAAGTGGACGCTTAGGAATATACACAGATATAACATCATGATTCTCATTTCTGTGAGTCATTAAATCTTGAAGAGCTAGATGCAAGAGTAAAGGAATATTGCAGATTTAGTTCAAGTCCCCAAAGGTAATGATTATATTTTATACAGGGAACAAAATATCCAGTAAAGGATCAGAGGAAAACAGATGCAGAAGCAGAGAGGAGAACACACTAAATTATTTCTACCTTCTGTGATCTCCCAGATTCAACTTTATGCCATTATTGATGAGCAGCCTTCAAAGAATTCCTAAGTGTGAGAAACAGAGAATCAGAAAGTTTGAATATAAGTTGAAGGAGTTATTTTTTTCCCTAAAATTAGCTGCCTTTTTCTGCATTATTCCAAGCTACGTTTATCTCTTTTCATGTTTCATATTTAATTTTTCAATGAGAAATTCAGAATAAGTTAAGAAAGTTTTGTTTTATAGTCTATTTTTTTGCTTTTGTGCAGCAAATCTTTTTTTTCTTTCCACTTCATATATTCTAATCAGCATTACTCAGTTGTATACCAAAATCATAACCTTCCCTCAAGAGGTTATTTGTAATATAATTGAATTATAAGTTCAAAGTAGTTAAAAATTTGGATAAAGTGTATGTTTTAAAATTCAACTTGGAGATTAATAATGTACACCAGCATATTTAAAACTATAGGATTCCTTAATTAAGAAACAATTATTTTAAGCCAGGATTTTCTCAAAGTATTTAGTTAAGGAACTATTTATTAATAAAGAACACTAATCAATATTATAGCTGCTAGTATTTTATCAAGAGTTTTGAAAATGATCTATCAATTTTAAATGCAATTGGCACTTAAGTATTTGATTTTACATATTTTTATTCATTTTAAGCATTTTTTCATTGTATTCAGTTAAGCTATTTAAGTTTATTTTTTTCTACAGCTATAGAAAATTGTATTAAATCCTATCCAATATTCATTCTAAGAGTACGTTGCAGTATTACTATGTGATAGGGGTAATAAGCCATCCTATTTTATTAAGATTTAATGAAAATATCTTTACTGTTTTATTGTGAAGTATTAGGTAAGGATGAATATTTCCAATCTTTTTGGTGTGCAAAAAATATATTATGTTCAGAGCTTAATTAAAATGACATCATTATGGGATCTGACAAAAATTATGGGCAAATTTTTTTTCTCAGCCAGAGCAAATTGCACTTTGATTATTCTACAGACAATGAATGTTATAAACATTTTATGGAAGCAAGAAATACTGACCAACCTTTGCACTAATCTTTTATTCCTTCTTAAAGGCAATGCCCAATATACAGGAAGATGAGAAGCAACAAATAGCCACATTAGCCTGAACGCACATTTGGTATTTCATGTTCACTTTGAATGTGTGTGAACAGAGGAATTTCCCAGTCATCTGACCCTAACAGCTGAAGAGGCTTTCCTGGAATGTGTGTGTGTGTGTGCGTGTGTGTGTGTATTTTAAGATACAACAAGGCTGCGAAGTCTGAGGTAGTGACTTCATGAGGAAATATAATTCTCATCCTCCCAGGGACACATTAGGACCCTTCCTAGTGTATTATTAAAAGAAGGATGGGCTGCTTCTAAACAGATAAAAAAAAAAGAGGTAGGGCCAGAAGAAATTTTTTAAAAGTAACAAACAAATTCATTGTTTTTCAATTCAAACAATAAATATCACTTTGGGGAAAAAAATCCTGGCAGTCACTAGAATAACTTGATTAAAAACAATTATAAAGTTATTAATAATATCTTTATTATTCACAAACCTTTCACAAACAGGTTTTCCATTAAGAGACATTCTCCTAATAAAAGATATGTTCTCTTTGTTAAAACCTATAAAATTGTACAGTGCAAAGTGTAAACCATGATGTAAACTATAGACCATGGCTAGTAGTAACGCTTCAATATTTGTTCATCAATTGTAACAAATGTGCCACACTAATGATAAATGTTGTTGATGGGGGTGAGTGTGAGAGGAAAAAGAGGGGCGGTATATGGGTATACCCTATATGTTCTATGTAACTTCTATGTAATCTAAAACTTTTTTAGAAATAAAAAACATTTTAAAAACATATCAGTAAATAAGAAAGTTCATCCATTTAGGAAAGGATCAATAAAGGACAGTTAAAATCATTAAGTTGCATGTTAATGGAAAACTGGATATTTATCTGATGCCCAGGTATCACCTTACAGCTTATTTGCTAATCACAAAGGGGAAGATTTACTTTTACAGTAGAGAAATCTGACTGTCACCATCTGTAACAGACTAACCAAATGTGGCATCACAAAGTGCCAGAGAGCCAAGCACCACCTTCTGCTGTGATGCAATAGACGATACACAGAGCAGCATCACCTATGAGATTTTGTTAACAAATGTGTCTAACTTTAATACAACTAAGCCTTTGGATTTAATTTACATTGTATAGGAATTACAGGGAAGAGATAAGCAAGGTTTTATGAGGAAACAATTAGACAAATCTAGAATGAGGGGCATTCTACAAAACATCTGCCCTGATATCTTCATTTTAAAAGGGAGGGAGAAGGAAGGTACTGTTCTAGATAAGGAGATTTAAAAGACATAACACTTCAGCACAACATCATGTTTGTATCCTAGATTGAAAATGAGTATCTATAAAAGACATTTTGATGAAAATTGGGAACATTTCAATATGTGTAGGTCGTTACTGATATAAAAATATACATGTTTTTCTGTTATTGTTCCTTTATGCCCCATAAATTTCAATGATGAACTTTCAGACTAAATATCTTAAATCTAATTAAAGCCCTGAGATCAAAGTCTACCAGGAAGATACCCGTGAAAACAAAATAAGATTAAACAACGATGCAGCAAGGGAATCTGTCTCTCAGCAATCCTGAGCCATCTAAATAAGTAGTAGTTAGAAGGGACCTTTATAATAGTTGGTTTATATTTGGTGATTTGGGGAGAGTTCAAGGGAGTTGGGGTTTGTTTTGGATTGAATGCTACCAAGAAGTAGAGACTATAGATGTTTAGGTATTTAATAATTTTTATCTAGGGGGTGGAGCTAGAGATGTCACAGATAAAGATACAATCATCATTCCTGTAGCTGGGATACAGATTTAGTTAGTTTTAATCATTTTCTGTACGTGTGGTAGTATATTGTCCTTGTTTTGTCTTATTTGCAGACATGATTACAAATGATCTTATTTTTGTCTTGCATCACCGTGGTCACAGAGTGACCTTGTCTAATTAATATTGACGTTCAGTGGAATTGTTTATGCTCAGTACAGAGCCCTGACAGCTCAGAATGGAACATTACAGTCTAATACATAGATTCTTAAGGGGGGGAAATAGAGAAGAAGAGGTGATTAGGGAAGGGAACAAAATCTTCCCCAAAGGGCAAAAATTGGTTCTTGGGGCATGAAAAATAAATCAACATTACAATTATTTGTGGTCATTCAAAGAGCCACAGTGCATAAGCAAATTACATTATATCTGTGGTATTAGAATTTTATTATGGCGCTTGATTAGGAAAAATGTCTGAAAAGGCTCCTTAGGGTGGCAGTAACAATAAAAAGCTTTTGAAACACTGTACTAGAGGTTAGGCGCTAACTTCCAAAGCTCTTTTCTTTTTCTTTTACTTTTTTCTCCTTTTCATCTTTTTCAAAAGAAATGGGATTATTAATTCTCTGATCAAAACTGAGGTCCAAGATAACTCCACATTACCTGATATTGGTAAGGCTTTGGTTTCAAACCAGTTTGTCTGTAACTCAGCAATGTTACGCTTTCTGTTAAAAGTGTTACCACACTTTCCCATCCCCCAGTCACTTGGAGGTTACTGTGTCCTGGAGGTGAGAGTGAACTACCACCTCCCTCTGCTTGCAGCATGAAACATTCAGATAGGCAAAGATGGGCCTTGACTCTTGCAGGTTTGACATCAGAAACTTAGTGCCTCTCTGACATTTTCAATTTCTTGGGAAAATGGAACTTTCTAGGAAATGAGTTGCATCCAGGGGCAAACAATAGGCATCATATAGTACCAAGAGTGATACTCACTATGCTCAGGCAGAGCTGTGCAAAAACAGCTTTTGCTAGGGAAGCGGGTGTGGCTCAATGGATAGAGCTCCCGTTTACCATATGGGAGGCCCGGGTTCGCTTCCAGGGGCCTCCTTGTGAGGGCAGGCCGGCCGGCCCGCGCGGCGCGGTAGGCTGATGCAGCAGGACCTCACAGCACGGGAGAGATAAGCAGACACGGAAGAGACGCACAGCGAATGGACACAATAAAGCACAAGCAGCAAGGGGGGGGATAAATAAATAAATAAATAAATCTTTAAAAAAAAAAAAAGTGAATTGAGCTGGGTTTAAAAAAAAACAAAAAACAACAGCCTTTGCTGACCAATAACCATAAGATTGCAGACCATTGCCAAATTTGTCAATAAGGTAAACCAACAATTTAGGGTTTAATCCATGCTCATTTGGAAAAGCAATATGCAATATCCTGGCATTCTTTAAAGGGAATAATGACCCATAACTTTAGGATTCTAATCTAAAGCCTGCCTGCATATTAATCTCACCTGGAGTGTTTTAAAAACAAACCTTGCCCGGATCCCACCCTGGGACAATTAAATGGGAAACTAGAGACCAGTATAGAGATCAGTACACAATCTGGGAATCTCTTTCTGCCATAGTCAGAAATTAATGTATCTTCTTCCTTCTAAAGTATAGCACTCTAACAGCAGAAACCATATCTGATTTCTTCATTCTCTTTATCCAGTGCCTAGCATAGTACCTGCTAAGTATGTGATACATATTTATTAAACAAATAAATACACAGCCCAGAGCTTGCTCCCACGGTGTTGCTATTTATATGGGGAAAGGCAAAATCAAGAAAATGTAACATGTGCTCTGACAGACATGGGTACAGTTGAACTGTGGATTCCAGAAAAGACTTGTGATATAATCCCTACAAAATCTCCAATTATCAGGCAGATTTAGCCAGGAAATAAATGTCTGAAAATGTGTTATAGAGCTGAAGTTTGGGAGAGGGATGGGTTCTATACAAAATCCAAGCTTAGGAATTTGGATTTTGTCCTATTGGCTCTGGAAATCCACTGAACAAGTCTATGCAGTTAAGATACTATCCAACAGTAAATGTTCCAAGTTAATAGATTCCCCAGATTTATTTAAGGATAAATAAACATGGTATTTAAGGATAAACAAGATTTTTCTGGTTTCAGGTTTTGAATGAAAAAGTGTAATGCGAAAGAACTTCATACTTCACACAGTGAATGAGTTCAAATGGACATTTAGAGATCCTCGATATCTGGAATGCACTGTAAGTGAGATTTTAATAAATACAATTCAAGCCTTTCTAAAAATAATCTTTTAAAGAAAAATACATTCACTATGAAGTGTATTAGAAGACAAAAACAGCCTCATATTTTTATACATGATCGTCTACTACTTAATCTGTAAAAATCAGTTTCTTGAAAAGTATACTCCATTTATAAGCAGGGATAGTTTATCAGGCTTTGCCACAGATAAGGTGAACATCTTTAATGATTTTGGGAATCACCACCAAGCAATCTTCTAATTACTACTCAAGATCTCTGGGGATCGATGGACTGTACAGCCAACCACTTTATAAAATCTGGTAACTAGAAAGGGTAATTCCTTACTGCAAATGGTTCCCCAACAGCAGGCAGAGCTTCCTGGGAAGTGTGGGTTTCTTTTGCATGTACTATTTCCTTGCAGACATTTCTCTAATGGATCCTTCTGGTGAATGCATTGCTCCCCATACTGCATGCCGATATTGCTACCCTTGTTTTATAAGGATACATTTTTTTTCCAAAGCATCCATAAAGGCTACCCTAACTCTCCTTACCCCTCCCAATTCCTGCCATTTTATTTCTATACCTCACATTTATATCTACTTTTGCATTATTTATTTCTTGGTTCCAAATTTTTCCTTGATTTATTCTCTATTTAACTGTGACTTCTTTGAAGCCATTCTCAGGTTTTGGACCCCAGCAGGCACTAAATTATTTCATTGTTGCTGTTGAATGAAAGAAGACTTGTCCTGAGCAGCTCATTATCTATTTGAGAGAACAGATATGCAAACATTTGTCTATGTATGCTGTAGCAGTTTGACATTATTTATAAATTCCAAAAATAGATATTGGATTATGTTTGTGAACTGGTCTTTTCCTCTGGGCATATTAGATTATATTGGATTCAGAAGTTTCACTTTCACTTGATTGGGCCACATCAGTAGGATGGTTGAGTCCCCACCCCCCTGCTGGGTGAGAACTCACAGAAGAATCACACCTCAGAGAAGGGAGTTTGGAGTTTTAAGCTGGAGCCGGGGAAGTGAACACATAGGAGAAGAACACAGAAGAATAGAGACGGCTCTTTAGAGACAGCATAAGACTGGGGAGAGAGACAGAGCCCTTCGCCTGATAGTCTACAGCTGGACTTGTGGAGAGACCAGAGCAGCTGAGCCTGGAGAGAAGCCCCAGGAAGAGAGGAATCCAAGATGCCTGAACTCTTGGCAGATGTAGGCAGCCATCTGGCCCCAACACGTGGCATTATTGTTTGGTGGGAAGTAACTTATGCTTTGCGGCCTGGTAACTGTAAGCTTCTACTCCAAATAAATACCCTTTATAAAAGCCAACAGATTTCTGGTATTTCGCATCAGCACCCTTTGGCTGACTAATATATAGGCCTGTTA
>JAQZBX010059400.1:0-17528 GCA_029593785.1 Cabassous unicinctus | reverse complement strand
GAGAAGGCAGAACAAAAATGCACATGCCGCAGCGGGGTGGGGGGTGGGGGGTGGGCAAGGAGGATGCTGGATGAGCAGGCAGGTGAGCCTTATGAGAAAGTAAGAATACCTGTATTAGGTGTCTATCACTGATGAATGGATAAACAAATTGTGGTATATACACACAATGGAATACTATGCAGCTGTAAAAAGGAATGAAGTCGTGAAGCATAGGACAACATGGATGAACCTGGAGGTCATTAGGTTGAGTGAAGCAAGCCAGACACAAAAGGACAAATACTGTATGACTGCGCTATTATGAATTAAATATATTGTGTAAACTCATGGAGTTAATAATTAGAATATAGGTCACCAGAAAATAGAAGGAGGGTAGAGAATGGAAAGCTAAGGGTTAATCTGTGCAGAACTGGTAAAAAGGTTGTTTGTAAATCTTTGGGAATGAATAGAAATGGTTAAGTCATATCATGATGTTTGTAACTAGCAGTGCTATTATATGGGTATAACCGTGGTTGAAAGGGAAAGTCTAAGGCCATGTATATAACTAGAAGGAAAGCTAAAAACTGTAACATGGCACTGTATAAGATAGTAAAACCTCATGTAAAACACAAACTTGGGTGATATTGCATATATAAGGCTGTTTTTACAAAATTTAAATACAAATATAGAGAGAAAAGGAAAAAGAATAGTAGCTATGTACAGCAGGAGAAGCATAGAGAGATTGAGAGGTGATGAGTTTTGTTTGTTTTTTGCTTATTATTATTGGAATAATGAAAATGCTCTAAGGATGACTGAAGTGATGAATGCACAAATATATGATTACACTGAATACCACTGATTGTACACTTTAGATGGATTTCTGCTTTATTAATATGTATCAATAAAATTGATTTGTTTGAAAAAAAAAGAATACCTGTATTAGAGAAACAGAACCGACAAGAGATATACAGAAATACATATATAGAGAGATTTGGAATTGACTCGCAAAACTGTGTGAATTGGCAAGATTGAACTTCATTGGGGGGGGGGCAGGCTACAAGCTAGAATCTCTGCTAAAGGTGAAGTTGAGTCCAGATTCCCTAGGGGAAGCTGCTGGCTGACAAAGTGACAGAAATTCTTCTTTCCCACCTCTGAAATCCTCAGTCCTGGCTTTTAAGACCTCCAACTGATTGGATCAGGACTCACCACATTGCTAAGGATAAACTCCTTTGTTGACTGTAGATACAGCTAACCTTAGATGCAATCAACAAATTATAGATGCTGATCCCTCTATGAAATGCCCTCACAGCAACAGTCTGACCAGCGCTTGCTGGACTAAACAAATGGGCACTATAACCTAGCTAAGTTGACACACGAGATTAACAATCCTAGCATCCTATGTCCATTTGGCACACCTAAAAAATGAGAAGAAATAATTAAGCTAAAAGAGCACTATTTATGCACACCCCTAATTTTTTAAATAACTGGGGCACTGGGGGGAAATGTTGATAGAGAGTTTTCAGAGAGCAGTGGATACACTGGCTTCTTAGAGAAGATCTTCCAAAAGTGACCACTGGAGGCTTGAGAAAGAAAACCACAAAGAAAAGGGAAGGCTGTTGAGAGAGAGGCCTGGATGGCTAAGGAGACAAGATGGCCCAAGGCTCCTGCCTGTGGAGCTTCAGGTGAGGAAGGAAAGCAATCAAGGGCTGCCTCAGCTCACAAGCACTGGAACCTGGTCTGCCTGAGTCCCTGGACACCCCCAGGAGAGACCAAGGAAGCTTGACCATTCTCCTTCCCTCCCATGTGCACAAGACCAGATCACCCCGAGGACAGACATAAACCTTTGGGACGGACGCCAGGGAGGTCCAGATAGACGGCAACACTGCCCGTCAGGGGGCTCTTACCCACTCCAGGTGAGCTGACAAGGAGAACTCACCTGGGTGTCTGGAAAAGGGTCACAGCCTTAAAGCACATGACAACCCACGCATTTCCTTGAACTCCACCAGCACATGTCAGAATGAGGGCCCCGAGAGGCTGGGGAACCTTCTGGAACAAAGCAGGCAAGACTAGCTGGGCCCTGTGGCCAGCTCGCCAGCACGACCAGCCCAGGGGGTCTACGCACAGTAGACTGGACAGGAAGACAAAGCCTGTACAGGGCCTCAAGCGCTTGTAACTATGTTTTTAAATAAGCCCTGGATTAACACAAAACAAAGCTGGGGGTATATTTGACCTATTTTCATTTCTGAGGAGTAAGCCAAGTATTGAACAAAATATGATGGCCTTCTTGATTTTAGTGAATGTTTAAGCATCAGTAGTAGCCAAAATGACTGACAAAGCTCTGTTTCTCTTAATAGAACTTATATCAGGAAGTGCCGAACAGTATCTCATGCCCGCCAAAAGTAGACATGCAGTCGAGCAGGTAGTAACGGGTCCGGAAAAGCTAGCACGGGGCCAGCCCCTGCCTGCCTGCCCATCTGGGGCTCCCGTGGATGGTGCGAGGGGCCGTGATGGGGGGTTGTTGATGAAGGCAGGAGCGGTTTCTGGGCTCCAAAGAAACCATGAAGTGTGTTCAGGCTACATTCTCATCTGTGTCATTACCAGAACCAAAGCCACGTTTGCCATAACACCAAGGCTGTAAGTGCCCAATGCCACTACAATTGCACCCACCTTGTACCTCTATTCTGTGGAAACGGAGCAAGCTCAGTCCCCTCTTGAAGGGAAAAAAATTTAAGTAAAGAATACACATCTGTTTTTAAGAAGCGAATCTGTTATTCATTAAAGAGAAGGAAGAAGCAAAGCTCTTGGAGGGAAAAATATACCATTCCAGTACCAGATTGTAAATCCCTTTTCTGGGCAGATTAAAAAAATAATAATAATAAGTTAAAGGGTTTTGAATACGTGATACTCACGAAGCTACCCAGCAGACTTACTGTACAGATTGAAGTAAGGGACTAAAGAAGATTCAACTTGACTCTGCTCTCTGCTCCATCATCCGTGACAGTTTTCATGTTTTTTCCTGTCATTCGGTGTAAAGAAAGGACTGTCTTGTCACCGTGTTTTACTGGAAAGCCCAACTAGACCCATCTGAAATGCAAACCTGCATGTTAGCAGGATGTCAGTTTGTGAACGTGTTTCAGGTAACGGTGGGAAGTCATAAAACGTGGCCAACTAGGAGAGAGTAATAGTTTACAAAACCTCCAATGACTTCATTGGCTTATTTTTTTCCCCGGTTTAGAACTAAGCTCTTTGTTCTCCAACAGGAGAAAAAGGTCCGTGTAATTTCAAATGTTGGCTCAGTATACATTATCTGCCTTCTGCAGGGGCTTAAAAATAAAAGTGCTTCTAACCGCTTCCAGCCCTGAAGCACAAGGAGGGACTTTGTTTATTATTCAGCAGCTCCTGTGCATCCAAGGCCGTCTGCACCAACGCCATGTGCCGGAGACGGTGGAGAAAGCTAACATTAGTACTTGGAAAAAGACCAACTGCATGGCTCCCTTGGTTTACTCAAGTCCCAACAATGTAATACACACTGGGAGTAGCACCCCATTTTACAGTTGCAAAAACTGAGACCAAGATGAAATAACTCACAAGGGTCATTCCGATCTCCTCCAAAATGGAAATTCAACTTTCCCCAGGTTAGAGGAGGAACACAATCTTCATCTGCTAGATTCTACTTGCTTTTCTAAGTACTCTCCAACGAATTAAGAGATTCATTCCCACACAAAAATGGAGAGAAATGGGTGCTTAACAGCAACAAAAGTTAAGCTCATCTTCTTTTCTTTTTCTAGTTATTTCCTACATGGAAGAAATATCTCGTTTCTAGGCCAAGACAGAATGCTTGATTTTCTCTCCTTACTAGCACTAATGATGCAAATGCCCCCTCTTTCTGTCAGGGTCCTTCCCTTTCTCTCCCTCCAGGAAACCCACACCCCAGGCCCTAGATGAGCTCTCGAATGAGCCCACCTTACTTGCACCCCTGTCAGAGAAGCAAGGTTTTCTCATGCCCTCAAGGCCGTGTATGCCTCCCATTGCCGCTCCTAGAAACATTTCAAAAAGTAGGCCATGATGGGGAGGGGCTGGATCACAGCTACTGAGGTTTATGCTCTAAGACCTCCTGACCTGTATGTGGATCAGGCCTATAATTCAAGGGGCCTCCTTGGGTGACTCCCACCCCCAACCAAACCCCACAGGTTGCTGCTGTTCACTGCAACCCAACCCCATCATTTGGGAGGCACTGACTTTCCCTAAGTCTCAATTGAGATAATAATTTTCATATGACCTGGGGTTCATCCATCTGCAATTATTGATATAAGCACATTTATCTGCACAAGCAAAACAAATGACTGCTTAAAATCATATAGTCAAAAACACCAATACACAACATATTCTCCTCTAAAGAAGCAAAACAAAGAAAATTAAAACTGCCACTCTGAAAAGAGGCAATAGGATTTTTCTGTACTCCTGCCTCAAACAACCTGCTTGCAGATCCAATTTCCACCTCTCAGAGAAGGAATGCCGCAGGAGACCCCTGGTTAGACACTGGCACATCCTGCTGCTGCCTGGGTTCCTCATTCTCACAAAAATGGAGGGAAGATGTTATGGGCTGAACATGACCCCAGAAAGACATGTTTGAAGTAACCCCCAATACCTGTGAAGATGACCTTATTTGGAAATAGGGTCTTTGCAGATATAAGTGAGTTAAGATGTAGTCATATTGGATTAGGGTGGACCTCTTAGGGTGTCCTTGTAAGAAGAGAAGAGATGCAGACACACAGACACAGACAGAAGACAGCCAGGTGAAGACAGGGGCAGAGGTCGGAGTTAGACGTCCACAAGCCAAGCAATGCCAAGGATTGCCAACAACCACCAGAGACTAGGAGGAGGCAAGAGGGGTCCCTTCAAAAGAGTACAGCCCCGCTGACATCTTGATTTTAGCTTCTAGAACTGTGAGAGAATAAATTTCTGTTGTTTCAAACCACCCAATGTGTGACAGCAGTGTAGTCTATTCCACGTTCTTTCCATTCCCGTGTAGGCACTTACTTTTGGAAACCGCAACACAAACCTCCAAAAACCAAACGCACATTAGATTGGCTGGTGTGATTCGGTCTTCTCCAGTCAAAAATAAAGCCCAGCTCCATGTCTCAAAATTCTTCCATGGGATAGTTTCAAGGAAGCCACTTTTAGAACAAACAACCTCAGCCTAAACATTTTCTATAAAGATAAAAATCCAAGATTTCCTCATAGACCAACCCCCAGAACCAGCAAATAAGCTCATTCCCCGCAAATGAGATCTCCCCATATTCTCAATATCCAAGAAGGCAACAACCCAGCCCAACCCTTTCACAGTTAGCACATTCATCCTGTTCACCGCGAGAAGTCAAGCAGCTCTTCAGAAAACCAGGAATAAAACCAAATTCAAAACAACGAGAAATAAAAACAAATTCAACTGGTTTTTATAACAGGTTTACTAGGAGCTCATAAAAATACCTGAGACTGAGATTCTCTAGTAAGCCCATGGCAATAAAATACCCATGCTTTATTCAGTTAAAGGGATATTGCTGCATTCTCCAAACAAAATCACTGTGATTTCCAAAAGCACAATCGACGGTTGAAATATCTTTAAAGGAGACTGGTTTTCGATATTCAGAGGTAAAACAGGAAAAAAAAAACTGGGAGAATCAGTCTAAAAGGGGTAAGAATCACTGCCCTCACACCTCTAGACCTGGCTTTCCTTTTTAAACCCTAAGCCAGGGATGATAAAAAGATGATGGGGTGACAAGATGCCTCAGCTCAGAACCCAAGAGCTCTCTGACCTCAATCCTGCCAAGCACTTGACCCATGAATGTCCATTAGCTCACCAGGAAGTGAACATTACTGTTGGAGTGATGAGTCCAAGAATGTTCCGATCGGGCGGGATCTCAGGGAGAGAACTTCAGTCTATAAATGAAGGGAAGGCCTAGGGGGCAGGGGAACCAATGTCATCCTCGGGCCACCACCAGCCAGTGGAAGATAAGACCTGGGCCACAAGCCAAATACACCCTCTTTCCTCCCCACCCTGGAGAAAAGCCGCCAAAGCCACGACCTTTTCCATTTCCCAGTGAGTTGGGGAGTGGACAGTGGCCCAAAAGTGTGGTACGAAGAAGTGGAGGAGGTGGAATTAAGGTGCCATCTGTCCTTGAGACACATGGTGGAGGCCCCCTTCTCAGCCACCAGTGGGGGCCGGGGGCAGTCAGACAAACTCTGAAGGGCTAAAGGGCTTGAAGCCTCTTCCAAGCTGACATTCAGTATTGAGGGCTCATTTCTACAGCCACCGATGGCTTCAGGAGTCTGATTCTGGATTTAATGAAGCAGAGCCTCCAGAAAGAGAAAAAACAAACCATTCATTATTCATTGCCTTCTCTACCTCCTGCTGCCTGGGACTGGCTCGAAGCTAATGGCGACAGAATATTTTTTTATTTTTTTTTCCATTTATAAACATCACCGACTCTTGCTCCATATGCTAGGTGAATGGGGAGGAAGAGGGAACGATGCAAAACATCACAATTTTCAGAAGAGAAATGGGAAATTCAAGCAAATGTGAAGAAATCAGGGAGAAAGTTCAAGAACTAAGAGAGAGGGAGCCGACCAGCCTGTTTTTTGTTTTTTTTTCACGCACTGGCTAAGAGTAGAGACTTTGCTGGGAAACACGAGATTCCAGCAGATGATTGCCTATTAAAGAAAATGTAGAAAATTATAGGCTAGAGTTATGTGCAAGTCTGAATTACTGGTCTCAAAAAACCATTATTAATGAAGAGGCAAAAACACAGCTCATGTGGAGAGCATTCTTTAAAAATTAAAATAATTGCTGAGCAGGCATAAGAAGATCAAGCTCAAAAGATGGTTTTTTTTTTTCTCAACCGCACCAAAACCCGAAGAGCCATCTCATGGGACTTTCTTAAAGCTCTGAGTCTTATTTATCATTCTCTTGCTGCCCAAGCAGTGACCTCAACTCTCTGCCTGCAGGAGGAAGTTGCACAACTGGGGATGAGAAATCAGCATGTATGGAGAACAGCTGTCGAGGCTTCCGTCCAATACCAGCTGACCTGCTCTGGCGTAGAGGGCGAGGGGAGACTCGTGCCCAAAGGCTTATTCTGGGGGTGGGGGGGGTCCTCCCCTGGGGAGAACAGGACGTCTGACATTTCAGTAGCTCTTACCTGGTGCTGACCTGAAGGTCTGCAGTGACGGTCTTCCAGTTTATAAAGAAAATTCTACTCTGGAAGATATGGCAGAGCAACCTTTAGGTTGGTCTGCACATCTGGGGAGAAAAGAAATCCTAAGGGATGGCGCAGACATCTGTGGCCTGACATCATCAACTTATATATGTGGCTCCCACCAAACCCGGAACGGCTTCCTCGCTGGCACTCGGTGGCACCTAAATCGCCAAGACTCAAATCAGCCACGTGCACAATCTCAGCTCCCAGCCAAAAAGACCCTGTTAACTGCAGCCATACCACGCTCCCTCAATTACTTGATATTGAAGAGCCCGTGCTATGGAAGCTACTGAGCAGAATTTTCCCCATACCACGCTACATCTTACCTATTGATTGGGGGAGTTTGAGAAAAATCCTTTCACTTTTGTTTATTTTGCACTGTTTCAGTTTATTTTTTCTTTCCATTAAGTCACGGTCAGATGGTTTTGACATTAAACGGATTTCATCTATTTTTTGACTCAAGAGAGATAAGTTGGTACGGTGGCTCAATCACAACAGCATTCCAAAAACCCAAATGAGAAAACTGCATAATTTTTTTAAACCCTAGACAGGAATCCATTCATTTCAAGTCAAACATCCCTCTCCCCAACAAAAGGGCCAATGCTTTAATATAAATTCTTGCTCCACGTGGAGCCATATGCAACGTCCCCCCACAAAAAAAATAAACTTCCCCTTGCATCAAAAGGGTAGCCCACGCACTTTGGAATGCCCTTCCCAAACAAAAGCAGATACAAAGAATTTGTCCAAAATCCGGAAAGAAAAAGAAATGAAGCTTCCTTATTCCTTAGGTCTCCATAGATTTGGAGGTGCTGCCCTGCTTGTTGGATATCACAACACGAATCCCTCATTTTCTTTCATTATTGGTGACAGCTAAAAAGTGGGGGTTCTACTGAATGAAAAACCAGAAAACTGGACTGGACTGGAAAAGATGATGTGAAAACAGAGGGATCAAAATTGAATTAATTAAGGCATTTTTTTCTGAGGCAAGTACTCTCTGGCCAGTTGTGCTAAGGGCTTGTGGCTCCATGCGTTTCCCACAAAGTTTAATGTGTAAAGAGGAGAGCCAGTTTCCCCAATTCCTGAGCGATGTCCTCTATGATCCAGCCCTTAATAAGAAGCCATCTTCTCAGGATACTTCAATGAAACATTTCTCTTCTGAACAGAGCCTAAAATGGAGTGAAATGAATGGTAGCCCTTTGCCTAGACAGACTCTCACAGGTTATCCAGCTGGCGTGTGGGATCGGGGTACCCCACCCCGCCACCAGGCTCCCCAGTGCATCCAGTCCACCCTCGCCATCCCATAAACTTTGCCTCTAGGTGGGCACGGGGCAAGGATTTGGAGGAAGTGGAAAGCAAGAGAATGTGTGTGGTCCTCCAGGAAACATCTAAGGTTTGTGATTGAACTAACTTTAATGGAAAATAACCCTCGGAGACTACAAGTGAAATAATGTTAAAAACAAAACAAAAAAAAAAAAAAAACCCTACCACGAGTTTTTAGTGCCTTCCCTGTGTTGCACACATTGCCGGGCATTTGGGATACAGCGGGAAACCAGGGAACAAGGTCCCCAGGAACTTCCATCCCCCTTCCAGGTTAGTAAACCAGGAATTAAACCGTTTATTTTCTCACCACCGATGTGCCCTGGTGTTATGAGCCCAAAGGCAGGGTTGAATTAAGTCTCCCCAAAAAGACATGTCCTAACCCTGGTCCTTGATGAACCTGTACTTGGAAAGAGGGTCTTTGAAGAGGTGATTAGTTAAGGTGAGACTGAACCTCACCCTGCAGGGTGGGCTCTGCTCTATTATGACTGGTGTCCTCATAAAAGGGGAGAATTGGACACAGACAGACAGACAAAGGGAGACCACAGTTTGGGTGGTGAGCCTCCAGAAGCTGGAAGAGGCATGGAAGGATTCTTCCCTGTAGGTTTCAGAGGAAGCATGGCCTGCTAGCACCTTGAATTCAGGCTCTAGAACTGTGCCTCTAGAATTGTGAGGCAATAAGCATATTCACCGGTTTGTGGTTCTTTGTTACAGCAGCTCTGGCAAACTAAGACAGACTGATACATGGCCAACAAAAATCAAAACATCTCCCAATGGGAGCTTCCATGGGAACTCAGAAGACTTTTAAATACAATATTAAGCTAGGGAAATAATATGTTTTAAATGATTTTTTTAGCGAGGATCACAAGGAGGCTTTTACAGAAGTTTTCTTAACAAACTCGAATCTATCACTTTCTGCAAGCTAAGCTCTGTCCTAGGGGTTTTATAAATATTAACTAACTTAATCCCCCAAAACAACCCCATTAGGTAAGTAAGTATCATTACTTACTCTCAAAGGAACACACCATTACCTTGGGAAAATAAACAATATTAGTCCCAAAGAAAGAGGTTTCAAATAAATTGATGATCTCTCCTCAGTTGTTTCAAAATTGATATTAATCACAAATAAAATTAATATCATATTTAAGAGCTTACATAAAATAAGCGCCACTGAGATTTTAAAATGTTCAATACAGCCAAAAAAAATAGCACTGAGATTTCAAATGGAGGGTGCCAATTAAGAAAAGTGCCTCAAATTCCTAGAAATGTAAACACCTTATAATTTCATTATGAAAACCCATAAAGCTGACACCTAGGACAGTTAAAGAGTCTGCCAAACAGGAGGCAAAGTGTCCCTTCCATCACCTCACTTGAGTGTACCATGCGTGATTCATCCCACATCAGTTATCGGCATCAAGCCAACAAAGGAATTTTAAAAGAAACCACAATTACCCCAAACCTCTTTAATTTCGAGGACTCGAGTCCACAGGGCCGAACACGACCTGCCAACAACAACCTATAGAGTTTCTTTCAGATGAGAAAATGAAAATGGGTTTCTAAAGGCCTTTCCACTTCAAGTCTCTTAGCCTCCGTGTCCTCCTCTGCAGGGAGGAGTCGAATCTGTTCCCCCAAGACCTGGAGGGAATCACAGTCCACATTCAACTGTCCACAGCAGCTTCTTCAGTAAGGACTTACAGGGAGGCAGGAGCAAAATGCAAAACACCGATGCTGCTGGGAAGCAGATATGGATCAAGTGATTGGGCTCCTGTCTATCATATAGGAGGCCCAGGGTTCGATTCCCGGGGCCTCCTGGTGAAAGCAAGCTGGCCCTGGTATAGCAAGATGACGCAACAAAAAGAGACACAGAAGATAGACAATGAGAGACGCAGCAGATAGGGGAGCTGAGGTGGCACAAGAGATTGAACCCCTCTCTCCTACTCCAGAAGGTCCCTGGATCGGTTCCCAGTGCCACCTAAAGAAAAGACAAGCAGACACAGAAGAACATACAGAGAGCAGACAGTGAGTGCAAAACAACGGGGGTGAGGGGGGGAAATAAATAAATAAACCTTTAAAAAAAAGAAAAACGCATAACTACGGACAAGGATTGAAGCCAGCAGTTTCCATTTTAAAAACCAATAAGTTCCTCTTGTTGGAAAGAGAAATCTATCCCCACCAATTGGGAAACGAGGAATGAAGATTTTGTACTTGACAGGCTTCCGTGGTTTAAAGACTTCATTGCCTGACTCCTCTGGCTTTTGCTTCCACTTGATGTGTCCTAACGTCACCCTTCTTTCTTTCCCAAGCAAGAAAATACTGTGAATTCTCTTCAAATTCAACGGCTATTTTTAAAACTTTGCACTTCTCATTATTTTCCACTTGTCAAGTTAGCAGGAAAGAAACTTAAAATGGTGAGACCCAGCAGTGGTGACAGTACAGATCTCAGAAACAGTTAACTGGATAATAAATGGATAAAACTCATTCAAGGTAATCGGGTCATCCTTATGAAACCACTTCAAAATACCTGGGCTTGTTATTATTATTATCATTATTATAAAAATCTGCACCCCAAAATACCTTGGGGATCTATTTTAGTTTCCTAGGCTGCTCAAGCAAATACCATGAAATGGGTTGGGTTAAACAATAGGAATTTATTCACTTATGAGCTGAGGCTGGGAAAAAATCCAAGTCAAGGCATCATCAAGGCGATGTTTTCTCCCCGAAGTCTGCGGCGTTCTGGGGCTGGCTGCCGGTGATCCTTGGTTCTTAGCTTGTCACATGGCAATGCACATGGCGGCATCTCCTGGTCTCTCCCTTGTCTTCCAGGCTTCGTTGAATTTCACCTTTTGCATCCATGTTTTTCTCTGTCTGTCTGAATTACATTCCACTTATAAAGGAATCCAGTAATAAGATCAAGACCCCTCCTGATTGAGGTGGGCCACACCTTAACTGAAGTAGCCTCATCACAAGGTCCTACTTACAGTGGGTTCACGCCCACAGGATTTAAGAATCTGTTTTTCTGGGGTACAGACACCTTCAGACCACCACAGGACATATTAACTTTTCATATGGGACTCTACACTTACTAAATAACTCTGAATCCTGAGAAACACTCATGTTCAAAGACATTTGACCTTAATTTATTCATAAAATACTTTTTAAACTTTATTTCAACTTCAAAAAATAAACTAGCAGACAAAAACAAAAGTCAGCTTAACAAATTATGGAAGGATTACTTTATTTATTTATTTTTTTTTTTAAGATTTATTTATTTTATTTATTTATCCCCCCCTTGCTGCTTGTGCTCGCTGTGTCCATTTGCTGTGTGTTTTTCTGTGTCTGCTTGTCTCCCTTTGTTGCGAGGTCTTGCTTCGTCAGCTCACCGTGCCGTGGGGGCTGGCTTGCTTTCACCAGGAGGCCCCGGGAATCGAACCTGGAGACTCCCATATGGTAAACGGGAGCCCTATCGATTGAGCCACATCCACTTGCCAGGATTACTTTAAAAAATCCTGTCCAGGCACACTTATCTTATTTAATTCTAAGAACAAATTCCATTGTTTCCCTAGTGTTCCGCAAGATGAATAAATGAGCAGAGATTGGTCAAATGGCATGACCAGGGTCTCCTTGTTCATGAAGAAAATGAAAAAATGCTTGATCATATTCACATCTCATAAAACTAAATCCCATTTTCTTTTTTTTTGGGGGGGGGTAACCTTTAGCATTGATAAAGCATTGTACCTTTGCTACAAAAATATATAACATTACTGTTAACTATAATCTATAAGTTACATTAGTTGTGTTTTCCCATGTATCACCATATTCTTAACACCTTGAAATAAGAGGAACATTCATATATTTGTATTATTAACCACAATCCTCATCTACCATGAAAATCACTATTTATACAGTCCCTAGATTATAATACATAAAATATTTTTAATAATATGGAGTAATAGGAACAACTTAAAATATACCAATAGAAAGATGTTTAAGAACACTACTCTGGGGAAGCGGGTGTGGCTCAGTGGATAGAGCCCCTGTTTACCATATGGGAGGCCCCCGTCCCGAGGCCTCCTTGTGAGGGCACGCCGGCCTGAGCGGTGCGGTGGGCTGATGCAGCAACCTCACGGCAGGAAGCGGGTGTGGCGCAATGGATAGAGCACCCGTTTACCATATGAGAGGCCCCGGGTTCGCTTCCTGGCGCCTCCTTGTGAGGGCAGGCCGGCTCACGCGGCGCCGTGGGCTGATGCGGCAAGACCTCACAGCAAGGGGGAGATAAGCGGACACGGAGAAGACACGCAGCAAATGGACACAGCAGCACAAGCAGCAAGGGGGGGATAAATAAGTAAAAATAAATAAAAATTAAAAAAAAGAACACTACTCTGCATTCACTGTAAATGATGCTTCCAAGCAAATGTCTAGGGCAAATCTAGGACAAAGCAAGAGATCAGGGCACTTGAGTAGCCCGTCCCTATGATTCCACTCAGTCCTCTCACCTGCTCCATTTTTTAAAAATGCAAAATTCTGTATTTTACATACAGGTGTTTTTGTTTTGTTTTGTTTTAAATATTTATTTTATTTATTTACTTCTCCCCCTTGTTGTTTGTGCTTGCTGTCTGCTCTCTGTGTCTATTTTTTGTGTGCTCATCTCTTTTTTTTTTTTGGAGGCACTGGGAACTGAACCCAGGACTTCCCATGTGGGAGGGAGGCACCCGATTGCTTGAGGCACCTTTGCTCCCCGTTTGTTGTGTCACTTATTGGGTTTCCTCATTGTATCTCTTCGTTGTGTCATCTTGTTGTGTCAGCTTGCCGCGCCAGCCTGTCGTGTCAGCTCACTGTCTTGCTCATTGTCTTACTCCTCTTCTTTAGGAGGTACCGGGAACCCTACCGAGGACCTCCCACGTCGTAGGCGGGCACCCAACTGCTTGAGCCACATCCGCTTCCCCATACAGATGGTTTTTGAAAATAGGAGGTACCAGAAAAAGGATTTTACAGACTTCAATAAATAACTGAATGAGAAGAGAGGGACAGTTCTTTTTTACACATTAATTCTATCTTACATGTTAATTTTTGACCTATTAATTGGTTAATTAGCATGCAATGAGTTGGTTGCATGTTGATTAACTTCTTACACATGAATTCTGATTACTACAGAAAGAAGACGGCAATACAAGGCCATCCTAAGCAAAAACCACAATAATGATCACTGCAGACAAGAACCACCAAGGGATGATGAAAGTGTGAAGAGAAATGGGATATTTGCCCAGTCTCGAAGTATCTTCCTACAAGATACATACTAATTAAAAAGGGAGACATAATAACTGTACAGTGGAGAAGTCTGGCAGACACACCTTGACCTAGTGATCAGGTTCCCATCGTCAGTGAAGGACTGGGGACATCGGGTGCCACCTGATAGGATACAGCAGCACATTTGTTGTCTTCCTACCAAAACACTTCACCTGGATCTCCACTTGAGAAAACAGACAAACCCACATGGAGGTGCAGTCTACAGATTAACTGACCAGGAGTCCTCAAGGGTGTCAAGGAAACACGGAGGAACTGTCACAGACTGGAAAAGAATAAAGCAACATGAGAGCTAAATGCCATGTGGGATCCTGAATTGGATCCCAGACCAAAAACAGACATAAGTGGAAAAACTGGCCAGATTCAAATAAACTCTGTGGTTTAGTTAATAGCATCGCATCAATGTTAATTTCCTAGTTTTGATAAATGTACTGTTTTAAGATGTTAGCATTAGGTGAGGCTGGGTGAAGAGTATATGGGACTGTACTGTTTTTGTAACTTTCTGTACACCGACAATAATTTCAAAATTTTAAAAATATGTGTTTGTTGTGCATATGCACGTATGTAAGCATGCATGTATAAATTATATGTACACGTATATGTGTGTACATATATCTGTGTACATGCACTTCTGCCAGGAAGCACTTTTTTCTGAAGTCAAAGTGATTTTTGAATTTGAAAAAATTTTCAGAAAAAACAAACAAAAAAAAAACATTTCATCTATCAGACATGCAATAGCTGAAAATTTAGGATCTTTTCAATTTATCAATTATAACTCTAATCTTTAAGTCATTTTTATTTTTCATATTTCTTTACTATTCTAGTACCCATCTTGTATTAAAGTTAATAGAGTAATTTGATCTTTAGTTAATAGTATCTTGAGATCATAAAAATGATAGAAATACTTAAGGAATAGGCTTAACAAAGAGTATAAAATGGCACAATCCTTTTAACGGAAAATGTCATTATTTATTAAAACTTAGAATGAGTAAAAAAATCTATCAGACAACAATATCTGAAATAAGGCCTGTGAATCTGTTGGTAAAAAGGATTCACAATTGATACAGGATGAGTAGCTTTTTCTTCTTTGGTACGAATCACACTGTTCAGGTCTGAGTCTCTTCCAGAGAAGAGGGAAAAAGATTCTGCCTTTGCTAGCCCATGAAAACAGCTTGGACCATCTGACAGAATTCTCACAATATCTTTTCAGTTGTCTTTTAGAGACTCAAAGGCCAAGCTGACCAAGGAGAAGACAAGAATTGCCAAGAGCTCTCCCAGGAGCCACCATTAATTAAAAATACATGAAAAATGAAAAAATAAAAATAAAAAAAAAATACATGCTATCAGGGCAAGTGGATGGGGCTCAGGTAGTTGGGCGCCCACCTCCCACATGGGAGGGTCCCGGGTTCGGTTCCCGGTGCCTCCTAAAGAGGAAACAAACAGACAATGAGCAGACAACAAGCAAAAAAAAAAAAAAGCAGCCAACAAGCAAACAGATGAGGGAGCCATCTTGGGGAGTAGAAATACATGCTATCAGTTGAGACAAAGCTAGTTACCTGTAGTTGGTATGGGGAAGCAAGAATTAAAATGGCCCCAGGAAGACTTTGAATAAGGGAGGAGGGGCAGGAACCAAACTAAAATATTAGGCAAATGCCTTGCTTTATAGAGCATTGCCTAAGGGAATTCGCTCTGCTTCCTATGGACCAATTAACCCACACACACACACAGATCTCTAAGCTGTGTCCAAATGCTCCCACTTCAGCCAGGCTGTTCTTTCAACAATCCTGACAGTTAAGAAATATTGATTTTCAAAAAGCTTTCACAGAACAAGATTACAGTCTCTCTGGAGAGTTCCTAACCAGGAATTCTTCATACCAGACTGAAAATACTCAGGCTGTTGCTCACCAAAATCAACAAGCACTCTGGCCGCCGTCACCCGCCTAGGTACCAGCCTGCACCCCGCCTGTTTGTTCTGCAATGCTGCATTCTCCAGGTCAGATCTCTATCAGAGCCAGGCCCTGGGAAAGAAGCAAAGGACTCCACAGAGTGAAGCCAACGCCAAGTTTACGAGCTAAAAACTCAGGTACAAACCAGCCTAATTTAGCTCATGAGGTCATCTTGTAACTCGGGAAATTTTATTTTCTCCAACCAGACATAACCTTTAGCACAACAATATCCCAAATGTATCTGCAGAGTGTTTCTATCTTCATTAAGGTTCAGTTAAATTTCATTTAGCAAATCAAGCACAAGTATTAGACTACATGAGAGATACACTGAAATACAATTCTATTTATTTCTAGCAGCTAGGATGTTTTGGATTCTAGGCATGACAGAAAAATCTAAACCATAAGGATATTTACTTAACAGAAGTCTGAGGGAGAGGGTCCAGTGATATCTTCAAGGTCCAAAGTTTTATCTTTTCATTCCATCATGCTTAGTAATTAGCATTCTACCTCATGGTCACAAAATGGCTGCCACAGTTCTAGGGATCACACTAGCTACCCAAGCAACAAAGAAAAGGCAGTGGCAAAATGCTTTCTCTGACTCTTCTTATTTCTGGGAATGGAAGTCCCACCCTCCTCCACATTTCATTAGCCAGAACCAGGATTCAGGCTGGCCCCAGACCAATCACTAACCAAAGAGATATGATTGCCTCGACAGGTCTAGACCAATCATGATTGCTTATCTGAACCCTTCCCTGAGATAAGAGCCAGGTCCCTGCTACTGAACACCTGTCCCCTGGGATTTCACTAACAGAAGGAAAGTGGGCAGACCAGGCCTTGGGGAAGGCATTGGAAAAATACACGCAGGTTTTAATCCTTCTGTTTCCTTTATGTGGCTCTGAATCAAAACATCACAAGTCTATTCAATACCACTACTTACTAGTAAATTTGCCACCTGTTAAAGCTGAGGGTGACTCCATCAGACAAGTCAGAATATTTGCATTCCTCTTGTATAGTATCTGACATCATAAACTGCTTCTACGATCAGGAGCTGGCCATTCACAGGACATCAGTGTCATCCTGAAAGCAGCAGTCGGGACCTATCTCCCAGTGCACCTGGCTTTGTGCCATGCGAAATGAACCAAGGACTTTAGCTACCACACATGGCCCTCCATAAATGCCACCTTTAACTTGAATCCTCGTCCTTCTCTGACCCACTTTCTGGAAAGGAGTTCAATACGATTCTGTTTCCCTTTGAGCAAAGGTTCTGGTAGGATCTAGAATTGAGTGTGGGACAATTCTCAGCATCTCCTTCTTATTTTATTAGATCATCTGTTAGCAGAGGGCCTGGAGAGCTCAAAAGTCTAAGGACTTCAGGAAGCCTAGCTTTTTTGGGGGTATAAAAATCACATCTCTATCACAACTAATTCCACTGATTGGAAAAATAAGAAAGGAGGGAAGGGTTATTCCTTTCTTAGAAGCCAATGCAGATTTGATCTAATCATGGGCAAATTGTATTCCCAACTACTAATCATTTGGGCACAGGGAATTCTTCCGCATACTTGCCACGAGTCAAAAAAAAAAAAATTCTGGAATTTAATTAGGAGCTCAAGTTCATGAATAATCTTTCAAGCATTTCAAATCCTGTTAGCTTATTTTGTTTAGGTGAAGCTCCTGTTATTTTTATCTTGGTTAATTTTTTCATCAGGCATGCATTCCCCACATGCCATTCGCTATCTGT
>JAQZBX010059398.1:0-17526 GCA_029593785.1 Cabassous unicinctus | reverse complement strand
TTAGGGGTGGGGTAGGGACAAATAGATGTGTTTATAAAAGGATAGCACAAGGGAGCCTTGTGGTGATGGAATAGTTCTGTTCCTGGATTGTGGTGGTGGGGTTATGTGAATCAATTCATGTGATAAAACTGTATAGAAATATACTCACACCAACACACATGCACACATACCTGCACACACATACACACAAGTGCATGTAAAACTGGTGAAACCTGAATAAGCTCTCTGGATTGTACTAATGTCAATTTCCTGGTTTTGATATTATACTATAATAATGCAAAATGTTACCACTGAGTGAAGGGTACACAAGACTTCCCTATACATTTTCTTGCAACTTCCTATGAATCAATGCTTATTTCAAAGTACAAAGTTTTTAAAACGCCACGAATTACTTATTCCAAAAAGAGCAATGAAATAGTAAAGCAAAAAATAAAAAAAAAACTAAAAATACATAAATCTTCCTTGTTATTGATAATTTATTTGGCTATGCAACCAACTTAAATAGATGACTACAATGTCCAGATTGGACATAACTCAAATTATTATACATACACTTTTCATGCTATAATTTTGAAAATCCCCAGTGCTGTTGACATCTCATAGAACTCATTTATTCAGGACAGAGTCTGCTAATAACTATTCAACTCATACTAATGCTACAGAATAAAATTCTATGGGGAAAAAAGTATGCAATTTATGACCCAATCTTAGACAGATGGTCTGAATGATTATTCCCCAAAGGTTAAGCTCTGTGACAAGATCAATTGCTATAGCAAATATATGTGTTGTTTCACACCTCACTCACTTCTACTTTGCAAAAATGAATATGGGAAAACCATCCAAAAATGGATATATCTCATGCTTGCCTCCATTAAAAATGGATCTTAATATTCAGTGATGTGGGTCCCTTCTCTGAATACAGGAGGATAAAGAGAGCTTAATTAATGGTGCAAGAAGGGTAAAAATATTGCTGTGTGATGGGAAGCACATGGAGTTTTCAACTGTGCAACCAAAGAATTGGCAGGGTTGTCCCATGTCCACTGCCAGCAGTTCTCTTCCTCTGTTCCTCCAGATTTTGCCAGCTGGAAAGCACAGGCTATGCTGTCTTTCTGCTTTTTCCCAAGCAGTGAAACTGGCTTTGCTGTTAGACACCCATATAAATTCATACAAATGAACTTTACCCTGGTTCTAAGAAATCAATCATTCAATTGTTTGTAATGGTTAAAAGCAACATATTGAACTGAGGCAATAAGAATTTGTTTATTTATTTAAGTACTTTCCACTAGGTGGTTTGCCCACAAGGAAAACAGACCTACTTGCCAGCCCCACAGAAGAGTTTCATAGTAGCAAGAATTTTACCATTTGGTATTACTTTTATCAATAATTTTGCCTATTGCATGTTCATCTTTCTGCAGTGTCGTACAAGGTTGATTACCTCCTCCTGGAAATGTTTCACCACTGTGCTAACACAAGACTTCCTAGGAATCTTCTAATTTTGGGAACTCTCCTTCTCCTAGTTTTTCTCTTTCTCTTTCTCTCTCTTTCTCTCCTTCTTCTCCTCCTCCTTCTCCTCCTCCTCCCTCCTCCCAAGCTCTCTCTCTCATTGTGTCTCTCTTTCTTAAATAAAATTTTATTTGAGAAGAGTTTAGATTTACAGGAAAATTGAGAAGACAGCACAGGGAGTTACCATATACCTCATATCCAATTTCCCCTATAATTAACATCCTAACATCTGACATTATTGTCACAATTAATGAACTAATATTGATGCATTATTATTAAATAAAGTCCATACATTACTCGGATTTCCTTAGTTCTTACCTATAGACCTTTTTCTGTTCAAAGATCCCACCCAGAACACCACGTTAGATTTAGTCATCATGTCCCTTTAGATTTCTCTTGGCTGTGACAGTTTCTTAGAACTTCCTTGCCTTTATACCTTTGACGGTGTTGAGGTGAACTGGTCAGACATTTTATAGAAGCTCTTCAACCGTGATTTTCAGGTTTTTCTGTTTTGTTTTGTTTTGTTTTGTTTATAATTAGACGGTGGTTATGGGTTTGGGGAAGGAGACTATAAAGGTAAATTGCCATTCTCATGGCATAATGCCAAGCATTTATTCTAACAACATGGCTTATCACTGCTAACATTAAACTTTAACGCCTGCCTGCTGCAATATTTGTCAGGTTTCTCCATTATAAAGCTACTCTTGTTTTCCCTTTCCCATACTGTATTCTTTGGAAAGAAGTTGCTATGCACAGCTCAAAGTTAAGGAGTAGGGAGTTATGCTCTTGAAGGAGGAATATCTATATAAATTGTTTGGAATTCTTTTAGATAGGAGATTTTTCTCTTCTCCTTCATTTATGTATGTATGTACATATGTATGTGTTATTCAATATCTTATTTACATTATTAAGGATTCATCAGTATTTATTTTGTTGTTCAAATTGTTACACCTTTGGGAGCACTTTAAATTGTAGATTTCTTTTGAGTACTCCTTCCTTTTGGCATTATAAAATGCTCCAGACTCGTCTAGTTTATACCGTGCCAAAGTCATAGAATCAACTATTTTTCTAAGGAGTTTTCTATCTGTTGTTGGAGAATGGTATTAGCAAACAAGTTCTGGGTGCTAGGTATATTTGTTGCAAGTAGGAAATCCTAGCCTCCATCCCTTGCGTATCTGTAATCTTCCACTTTAACGGTGAGAAACCTGGTTCTACCATCCAACATCCATTTTGTTAATTGTTTAGTTGTCATTATATATGTTGTCATAACTAACAAAATTGTGTGGGAAAGAGTGTAAATTTAGTTGTCATTATATATGTTGTCATAACTAGCAAAATTGTGTGTGAAAGAGTATAAATTATAATGTAAACTATAATCCACACTTAGTAGCAGTGCTCCAATATGTGTTCATCAATTGTAACAAATGCACCACACTAATGAAGGATGCTGTTAATGTGGGAAAATATGGGAGGCATAGGCAGGGGAGCATATGGGAATCTATATTTTTTATGTAACATTTATGTAATCTAAGTATCTTTTAAAAAATTAAAATGTATATTTAAAAAAAATTTTTTAAATACACTTTTATATGATTTCAGAGTTGTTAACCTGGTCTCCCATGGAGAACAGCTTTATCAACCACATTGGGGTTCTTAGGCACATCCCTTTCTATCTTACAGACTCTACTCATTACCAAAGTTACTTGATTATCACCTTGTCTAACCAATTCTTTCAGTGATGTTCATGCATTTGTAATTGAGCTAGATTTTTAAAATCATATTCTGCAGTTTATCCTGAGAGGCCCTGACCACCTAAATGATTTTTTAAACTTTGCATAAAGGATCACTCTCTGGCTGTAAAATTTTATGTGTTTTGATAAATGCATTTTGTCATGTTTCCACCATTATAATTTCATACTCAATAGTTTCACCACCCTAGAAAATCCCCCATGCTTCACAAATTCAATAGCCTCCCCACCCCACCCCTGAAAACCGGTAATTTATTTGCCATATCTAAAATGATGCTTTTTTTCCATTTAATGAACATTACAAATTTTGTTTATACATTCCTTTATTGAAGGACATCTCATTGCTTCTAGTTTTGTTCATTAGGAAAAAAGCTGCTACAAACATTTGAATGCAGGACTTGTTTGACCATAACTTTTCAAATCTGCTGGACAAATGCCTATTAGTGCAAATGCTGGATTGCATAGAAAGGCCATTATTAGATTCTAAGGGCTACATTTACAAAGTACCACAAAACATATGGCCTAAAATCAGAGAAATATATAGTCTTACATTTCTGGAGGCTAGAAGTCTGAAATCAGAGTGTTGGCAGGAACCTTGTAGGGGAGAATCCTCCCTTACCTCCTCCTACCTCTTGTTGGTTTGTCAACAATTACTGGCACTCCTTGTCTTGGAACTGCAGCACTTCAATCTCCTTTCCATCACCATGACCTTCTCTCTGCCTGTGTTTCTAAATTTCCTCATCTTATAAGGACACAATTTATACTGGACTAAGGGTTACCTTAATCCAGTTTGGCCTCATTTTAACCAATACCATCTTCAAAGACCTTAAATATAAATTAGGTCACATATACAGGACCAGAGGTTTGGACTTTTGAAGTGGCGTGTAATTCAACTCATAACCAACCATTTTTAGCTTTTCAGGAATCTGCCAAACTGTGTTCCAAAGTGACTGTGACATTTCGCATTCCTACCAGCAATGGTTGAGTGATACTGTTGCTCCAACTCCTCAACAGCAATTACTATTCTCAATTTTAATTAAAAAAAATTTTTTTTAGCCATTGTAGTAGTGTAACATGGTATCTCACTTTTTAAAATTTGTATTTCCCTAATGTTAAGAATACTGATGATAATCTTGGATTAATCCCTCTACTGATATATTTTGTAAGTGTTTTCTCCCTGTTTATGGCTTATCTTTACCTTTTATTGATGTTCTAATTAAAGTCTACTATATCAATTCTTTCTTTCATGGATAATGATTTTGATGTGGTATCAAAAATTCATGACAAAATTCAAAGTCATGTCAATTTTTCCTGTTGTTTTTTTTTTTTTCGGGAAATTCTATGGTTTTGCATTTAACATTTATGTCTGTGGCACATTTTTAATTTATTCTTTAAAAGGTGTAAAGTCCATGTCTAGGTTCAGCTTTTTTTGCATTTAGATATCTGTTTCTCTCAGCACTATTTGCTGAATAGTCTATCTTTTCTCCACTGAATTACCTTTGTGTCTATGCCAAAAAACAGTAAAATATATTTGTATAGGCCTAATTTTTAGGATCTTTATTTGGTCCACTAATCTATGTCTATTCATTTACCATTATCACACTGTCCTGATTACTATAGCTTTATAGCAAATCTTGAATTTGTGTGTTGTGATCCTCCCAACTTTTGTTTTCTTCTTTAGTATTGTGGTGGCTATCCTAAGTCTTTTGTCTTTCCATACAAACTTCAGAATCACTTTATCTGTATCTAAAAACTAGTTTGTGCAAATTTGATTAGAAATGCAATGAATCTATAGACCAAGTTGGGAAGAATTGATATCCAACATTATTGATTCTTTCAATACATGAACAAAGAGTATATGTGTATCTCCATTTATTCAGGTAATATTTTATTTCTTTCATCAGTGCTTTTTATTTTCCTGCATAAAGATCCTACACATATTTTTTAGCATTATACATATGTCTTTCATTTACATTTCGAATTTCAATTGTTCTTTACTAGTACATGTGAAAGCAATTGGCTTTTGTGTGTTGACCTTTTATCCAGTGTCTTTGCTATACTCACTTTATGAGTACAAGAAGACTTTTAGCATATTCTTTGGGATTTTCTGCAGAGACATACCTGTTATAAGTGAATAAGGACAGTTTTATATCTTCCTTTCTAATATACATAGTTTTTCTTTCCTATTCTATATTTTTTATACTGGGTACTAATTCCAATATGGTGTTGAATAGGAGTGATAAGAGAGAACATCCTTGTTTTCTTCATGATCTTAGGTTGAACATGGCCTGTCTGTTATCATTAAATGTAATGCCTGTTGTAGGTTTTCTGTAGATGTTCAGTAATAATTTGAAGAAGATACTTTTTATTCTTGTTGGCTGAAAATTTTTATCAAGAATGGGTGTTGGATTTTATCAAATGTTTTTTTCTGTATCAATTGAAATAATAGGTTTTTCCTTCAGTCTGTGAATAGGGTATATTAGATTGATTGATTTGCAAGTGCGGATCCAGCCTTGTATAACTGGAACAAATCTTACTTGGCTGTAGTGTATAATTCTTTTTATACATTAATATATTTGATGGGATAATATTTTTTATAATAATAAACTTTATTTTTGGAGAAGATTTAGATTATAGAAAAGTTACATCAAAAGTAAGTTTTCTGGGGGATTAGGTGGCAAGATGGCTTTGGTTTAAGTGAGCACTCATGATCTCTCTTGCAAAAAGCAGCTGGGAAGGGGCAAAATCCTTCCCAAGTGAGCTGTTTTGGGAACCCACAGAGCAGGAGGCATCAGAGCATCGATCAGGAGGGAGCTGGACAAAGAGGTAAAACACTCAAGGGAACATAAACAACAGCAAGGAAATAGAATAGGAGGAACAAAGTGTCAAAGAGAAAACTTAACACACAAACACAAACAGCAACTTAATAAAACCCTAGAGTAGAGAGAGAAGCTAATGAACTGAACAAACCCATCAAGATAAAAATATGACCAGAGAGCAAAAAAATATTACAAACCATACGAGAAACAGGAAGACATGGCCCAGTCCAATAAACAAACTAAAAACTAGGATGAGATGTAGATCATCGAACAACTAATCAAAGCTGTCCAAACAAATATCATGGACCAACTTAATGAAGTGAAGGAGGAAATTAAGGATATTAAGAAAGCACTGGGAGAACATATTGAAGAAATTGTAAATATACATGAAAAGATAATGGATATGATGGTGATGAATAGCACAATCCAAGAAATCAAAAAGACACTGGAAGCACATAACACCAGATTTGAACAGATGAAAGAAGGAATTAGTGATGTGGAATACAGTACATCTGAAGTCAAACAGATAGATGAAAAGATAGAAAAATTCCAGCAGGGACTTAGGGATCTGAACAACAACACAAAACACATAAACATAGGCATTATAGGCATCCCAGAGGAAGAAGAGAAGGGAAAGGGGACAGAAGGAGAGTTGGAGGAAATAATGGCTGAAAACCTCCCAGCCCTATGGAGGAAGATGGATGTACATGTCCAGGAAGGGCAGTGCACTTCAAACAGTAAAATTCCCAACAGGCCCACTTCAAGACATATATTTGTCAAAGTGTCCAACGCTCAAGACAAAGAGAAAATACTGAAAGCAGTAAGAGAAAAATGAACCACCAAATACAAGGGAAGCTCAATAAGATTAAGTGCTGATTTCTCATCTGAAACCATGGAGACTGAAGGCAGTGGCATGACATAGTCAAGTGCTAAAAGAAAAAAACTTCCAGCCAAGAATACTCTATTCAGCAAAACTGTCATTCAAAAATGAGGGAGAGTTCAAAATATTCATAGATATACAGAAATTAGGGAAGCGGGTGTGGCTCAGTGGATAGAGCCCCCGTTTACCATATGGGAGGCCCGGGTTCTCGTCCCGAGGCCTCCTCGTGAGGGCACGCCGGCCTGAGCGGTGCGGTGGGCTGATGCAGCAACCTCACGGCAGGAAGCGGGTGTGGCGCAATGGATAGAGCATGTTTAACATATGAGAGGCCCTGGGTTCTCTTCCTGGTGCCTCCTTGTGAGGGCAGGCCAGCTCGCACGGCACCGTGGGCTGATGTGGCAAGACCTCACAGCAAGGGGGAGATAAGCAGACCCAGAGAAGACACGCAGCGAATGGACACAGCAGCACAAGCAGCAAGGGGGGGATAAAAAAAATAAAATAAAAATAAATAAATAAAAAAACAGAAATTAAGAGAGTATGTCAATAAGAAACCTGCACTTCAAGAAATACTAAGGGGAGTTCTGCAGGTTGAAAGGAAAAAAACAGGAGAGAGAGAGTTGGAGAAGAGTGTAACAACAACTAAAAAGATAAGAGAAATAAAAACAACATATGAAATACAACATTTAGCAGTGAAAGGAAAAACAGATAAATAGGATCTCCTCAAAATTAAAAACTTTTGCACCTCAAAGGAATTTGTCAAGAAAGTAAAAAAGCAGCCTACCCAATGGGAGAAAATATTTGGCAACCGTATATCTGATAGGAGCCTAATATCCTGCATATATAAAGACATCCTACACCTCAAAATTAAAAAGACAAACAACCATTTAAAAAATGGGCAACCGCCTTGAAAAGACACTTCTTCAAGGAAGAAGTACAAATGGCTAAAAAGCACATGAAAAGATGCTCAACATCACTAGCTATTACGGAAATACAAATCAAAACTACAGTGAGATACCATCTTACACCCTTTAGACTGGTGGCTAGTAAAAAACAGAGTGCTACAAGTGTTATAGAGGATATGGAGGAATGGGAACCCTCATCCACTGCTGGTGGGAATGTATAATGGTCTAGCCATTGTGGAGGCCAGTTTGGCGGTTCCTCAAAAAAGTTACTATAGAACTGCCATATGATCCAGCAATTCCACTGCTGGGTATATACCCAGAAAAATTGAAAGCAAGGACATGAACTGATATATGCACACCAATGTTCATAGCAGCATTATTCACTATTGCCAAAAGTTGGAATCAACCCAAATGCCCATCAACAGATGAATGGGTAAACATAATGTGGTATATACATACAATGGAATATTACTCAGCTGTAAGAAGGAATGCAGTGCTAATACATGGGATAAAATGGATGAATTTTGAGGACCTTATGTTGAATGAAGCAAGCCAGGCATTGAAGGACAAATATTACATGACCTCACTGATATGAATTAAGCAATTCGGGGAGACTCAGAGAGCTATTGCCTGGAAGATAGGTTTACAGGAAATAGAAAGGGAGAGGAAAAAGACTGTATGCCAATGCCCATATGGGTGAAATCTATTATAAGGTGGAAGTATGTATTTTGACAGTGAAGGGATATGACAGGAGTGTAGTGTTATTATTGGGTTGGGTGGTGCAGGTTTGATGGGGGTAGAATGGGGAGGGTGGGTTGGAGGGTCCATGGAACTGGGGGAAGGGTTGGGAGAGGGACAAGGTGAACACTAGGGAATGGTGAATATGTGATTGAATGTACAAAGTTAGGAAAGCTCTTACGGTAATATGACAAGGAAGGATTACTGGTTTAGGGTGTTGGCTGGGGTGACATTCGGGGCAGGGCGCACCTGGGACAGGCTTCTAGGGAGTGTGTGGGTGATCATTTTGTCATAATGTGTAGTATCAGTGGGTTGAGACCCATGTAATGAGTAGGAAGGAGTTGGACTCCCATTCTGGGGAGGATTGATATGTTCTCAAACAGGGGGGCAGGACATGGACAGCTCCTAATAGGGCAGGGACAAGCCAGTGTGTCAAGACCTCAGTGTTGTTGCAAGTAACTATGAATCTTGTCATCCAAGGAGTAAAGGATGGTGGTTGCTGTGGTCCCTAAGGGGAGGGGGAGGGAGGAATAGAATATATGGGACAGGGTGTATTTAGTGGGCAATGGAAGTGTTCTACATGATCTTGCAATGATGGACACAGGCTATGTTAAATATCATCAAAATTTATAAAAGTGCACGGTCTAAAATGTAAACCATAGTGTAAACCATTGACCATAGTTAATAGCTATGTTTCACCATTTGCATATAAGTTGTAACAAATGTACCATCCACACATAAAAAGATATTAACACAGGAAGGGGGGAAAGGAAGAGGATGTTGGGTATATGGGAGTCCCCTATATTCTGTTTGTGACTTTACTGTGACCTAAAACTTCTTTGAAAACAAAATGAAAAAAAGTAAGACACTGGGGAATAAATGGAATAAAATGTCACTGTACATACAGGACAATAGATATTACAGTGATGAAGGGCAATATGTCAAAAAATTTTAAATATTTTTCATTATTTTTTAATATCCCAATTTTTTAAATTTAATTTTTATTTCTTAAAATTTTTTATGTATTTTATTTCTTCTATTTCAACCTATCATTATTACTTCATTTTCTTATTAATTGTATTTTGGCTATTTTATTGGCTTCATTTTGAAGAAGTTTTGGCTCACAGAAGGGTTACAACTGGGGCAAAGCAGGAGCATTGGTGTGAGGTGTCAGTGGTGGGAGATACATGGGAGGAGTCTCCTTTGCACTGAAGGATTACTACCAAGCAGCAACTAGCAATGCAACTGGAAAAAGACCTCAAATAAAAGTGGGAAAGGGTAAAGACAAATGAGTTTATATGGCTCAGAGACTTCAAAGTGAGTTCAGGAGGTCATCCCAGAGGTAATGCTTATGCATATCTCAGAAGAATCACATAGATTGCCAAAGTAGATACTACCCCAAATAGTGGAGCTCCTGAGGGCTCTGGAGACACCCAGGTCTTATGGTCAAGGTAGATAGATCCAGAGTTTGGTGCCTTGCTAGAAAGCCTTACTTTGGAGTTTGTGCTCTTGAGTGTGACAGAGCTGTACTCGGTTCCCTACAAATGGTTCATCTTTCCCTTCTATTTGAACCTATAGTTGGTGATATAGTTGGTAGGTGTACACCCAAGAGACTTGAATCGTTGGGCTGTCCATGTGCCAGCTGGGCCCTAAGCCTCAGCAGAGTTGCAACACTTACTCTCCAGTTTATTGGACTCACCCAGGACAACTAAACAGGAGGTGAGGAAGCAAGAGAGTCCCACCCATCAGCCTTATGGGATTGAAACGCCCTCTCAATTAGAGGTGGAGTGGACATCACCATCCCAGAATATTCAGGATTAGGGAATGAACTATGAACTAGAGGGGATTTACTGGTATTCTACTATAGATTTATTGTGATTCTAGCAATGGAAGAAATTACAACATTGATGTGGACACAGTGGCCACTGGAGGCTCTGAGGGCAAGGAGAGGAGAAAAAAGCTGTAATATGGGGGCATTTTTGGGACTTGGAAATTATCCTGAATGACATTGCAACTACAGATATAAGCCATTATATATCTTCCCATAACCTACAAAATTATGTGGGAAAGGGTGTAAACTACAATATAAACTATAATCCATGCTCATTGGAAATGCCCCAAAATGTGTTTATCAATTGCAATGAATGATCCACACTGATGAAGGATGTTGTTTATGTGGGAAAATGTGGGGCATGTGGGAATCCCTATTTTTTATGTAACTTTTATGTAATCTAAGTATCTTTAAAATACATAAAAATACATTTTTAAAAAAGTGACTATTAGGAAGAGCTTCCTGGTCATACGAGCAGTGAGATTGGAACATATTAGCCCAGAATGTTAGTAGAAGTTAGGTTTTGACATCTAAAAATATTAGCATAAATAACAATATAAAGAAAAGTCATGGAGTAGTTCTGTATTTCAGCCCTGAGGAGACTGGAGATTCAAGGACGAATGAAATATAAGCTTTAGTTTTCAGGAGTTCATTATAGGAGAGTGGCTAAGTGTATGGATCCTGGCACCAAGCTGCCTCCTTTTATCCTGGTTCTATCACTTATTGGTTGTGAGGCACTGAGAAGGCTACTTAAATCCTCTCTGCTTCAGTTTGTACATTTGTAAAATAGTATGTACCTCATATGTTAGTTGTGAGTATTAAATGAGCTAATAAATAAAAGTGCTTAAAGTAGTGCCTGAAAAAATAAAGTCAGTTTTCTGGTTGTCTGGGGTGATTCATTGGCAGTGGATGGGGTGATGGTGGTGCAGGTTTGTAAGTGGGGTCAATAGTGATGGAGTCTAAAGGTGAGCAGGGTTGGGGGGAGTTGGTTGGACTGTCCATGGAACAGGGGGAAGGGAGGCAGAGATCTGTGGTGGAAAATACAGTTGTGGGATTATTTTTGGCAAATATGGCAGAGGAGGGTCACTGGTGCAGGGTGTCTGTGGTGGGGGATGTATGGGGAAGGGTGCACCTGGGGTATCCTTCTGTAGAATATGAATGTGTTCATCTTGTCATATGGTGTTATCTCAGTGGGTGGAGACCCACACAATAAAGAAGAAAATATTAAACTCCCATCCTGGGGAGTCCTGATACATTCTCAAATAAACAGACTAGAGTCTCTCAAATATATAGGCAGTGCCTAATAAAAGAAAACAGACCAATATATCAAGCCCTCAATATTAATGTACGTAAGAATATGAACCTTATTCTTATAAAATAGAAACACAATGGTTACCATAGGTTCTGAGGGGGAGAAGGAGTGAAGAATAGGTGGAACATAGGGCATTGTTAGGGCACTGGAATTGTTCTGAATGATTTTGCAATGATGGATACAGGCCATTATACATTTTCTTAAAACCTATAAAATTGCATGGTGCAAAGTGTCAACCATAATGTAAACTATTGACCATGGTTAGTAGCAATGCTTCAATATTTGTTCATTGATTGTAACAAATGTACCATACTCATGTAAGATATTATTAATAGGGAAAATGCTAGAGGGGATGTAGCATATGGGAATCCCCTATATTTCTGATGTGACTTTTCTGTAACCTAAAACTTATTTGAAAATAAGATTAAAAAAAGAAGACACTGGGGGAGCATACAAAAGAAATTGTAAACATACATAAAAAGATTACATCTTAAGGTGATGAAAGGCACAAAACAAGACAATTTTTTGGGCTTTGTTTTTAAAGAGGTTTTGATTACAGAAAAGTTACAACTATGGCAAGGGAGGATCACTGGTGCAGGGTATTGGTGGTGGGAGGATGTGTGGGGAAGGGTTCACCTGGAGCATATTCTGTGGAATATGAATATGTTCATATGGTCATGGGGTGTTATTTCAGTGGGTGGGCACCCACACAATAACCAAAAAAATATTGAATTCTCATACTGGGTTGTTGTAGAAGTTTGGCATTGTTTATGAATTCCAAAATTAGATATTGGATTATGTTTGTAAACTGTCTATTCCTCTGGGCATAATTAAATTATGATTAGGGCTTTGATTGGTCCACATCAGCAGGACATTGAGTCCCAGCCCCCTTGGTGGGTGGGGACTCACAGAGAAAACTACACAGTAGAGAAGCGAGTGAGAGTTGTTTGAGCTGGGGCCCAGGAAGTAAACACATGGGAGATAGCAGAGCTGCTGAGCCTGGAGAGAATTGAGCCCCAGGCAGAGAGACAAAGACTAGATAGTCTGATAGTCTACATGTGACCTTGTGGAGATAAAAGAGCAGCTGAGCCTGGAGAGAAAAGAGCCCTGGGAGAGACAAGATACACCAGTCTATAGCTGCTATTGGAAGAAGCTGGGGCCATGGAGCCTTACGAGGAAGAGGAAGGCTGAATGTTGGCAGCCATCTTGCTCCAACATGTGGTAACAGACTTTGGTGAGAGAAGTAACTTTTGCTTTATGGCCTGGTAACTGTGGGCTTCTACCCTAAATAAATACCCTTTATAAAAGCCAACAGATTTCTGGTATTTTGCATCAACACCCCTTTGGCTGACTAATACAGGAGTCCTGCTACATTCTTTAATAGAGTGTCAAGAATATCTAGAGCACATAGGCAGTGCCTAATAAAAGAAGACAGACCAATATGCCAAGCCCTTGATATTAATGCTTATACCTATGGAATTTTTCTTTAAATTAAAACTTAGCCTAATAATATCTATTGCCTAAGATACACCTCTGAAAACCTCCTGGTTACTCAAATGTGGTCTCTTTCTAAGCCAAACTCAGCATATAAATGCACTACCTTCCCCGCAGCATGGGACATGACTTCCAGGGTTGAGCTTCCCTGGCATGGAGGGGTTATTACCAAGCACCAACTCATGATGCATTTGGAAAAAGACCTTGACCAAAAGAAGGAAATATAAAATACAAATGAGTTGTTAAGGCTAAGAGATTTCAAAGTGAGTTGGGAGATCATTCCAAAGGTTATACTTATGCATATATCAGGTGGATCTCACTAACTGCTGCAGTAAACAAAGCAGTGGTGTTCCCAAGGGCTCTAGAGATGTCCTATAGTCAAGGCACACAACCTCATGAAATCAACATTCCATTGGTGGGCCTTTCCTTGGAATATATATTAACCTATTTCCCCAATGTGACAAAGTTAGACTCATTTAAAATTTCCTGACATATGATTCTTTATTTGAACTTATAATTAACACTATAGTCATTAAATATATGTCCCAGAGTATTAACTCTTTTGTCTGTTCATATGTCAGTTGAACCCTGAATCTCAGCAGTGTTACAGGCAATACCTACTCTTCAGTTCATTGGACTCACCCAGGACAACTAACAAAATGATGATGAGGGACAGCACCCATCCAAAAAAACAGAGAGTATCTACAACTGAAAGCAAAACAGTGCCTTCCATCAGCCCCATGGGATCTAAGCCCCCTTTCAATCTGAAGCAGAGCGGGCATGACAATCCTAAAGTCATCAGGATTGAGGAATGAACAACATAGGTGAATGCAACCATGGACCAAAGTAGACTTAGTAATATTGTAGTAATAGAAGAACTTGTAACATTAATATAAAGTCAGTGGTCACCAGACGTTCTGAGAGGATGGGGAGGGAAGAATAGGTGGAACATGAAGCATTTGAGGGCCTTTGTAATTGTTCTGCATGATATTGCAATGATGGATACAGGCCATTTCACATTTTGTAAAAACCTATAAAATTTTATGATGCAATGTGTAAACCATAATGTAAACTATAGACCATGGTTAGTAGCAACGCTTCAATATTTGTTCATTAATTGTAATAAATGTACCACACCAATATAAAATGTTATTAACGAATGAACATATGATAAGGGGAGAGGGTGAGGTACATGGAATCCCCAATATTTTTTATGTAACTTTTCTATAGTCTTAAACTTCTTTAAAAATAAATTTTTTAAAAAAGATATAAGGAGTCATGTCCCACGCTGGAGAGAAGGTAGGTGCATTTATATGCTGAGTTTGGCTTAGAGAGAGGCCACCTTAGAACAAAAAGGAGGATTTCAAGAGGTAACTCTTAGGCAATGTATAATACTAGGGTAAGTTTCAAATTCACTGGCATAATGGTCTGTTTTCTTTTGTTAGGTCCTGCCAATGTACTCAGAGGATTCTTGCTGCTCTATTAGAGAATGTTGCAGGACTTCCCAGGATGGGAATTCAATATTCTTTCTGTTATTATGTGGGATTCTACCCACTAAGACAATGCACCATGACCACTTGAACATATTCGTATGCCATAGAGGCATGCCCCAGGTGCACCCCTCCCCACACATCCTCCATTACTGACAACCCACACCAGTGACCCTCCCTTGCCAAAGTTGTGACCCTTCTGCAATCTAGAAACATCAAAGTGAGTCAGGAGGTTATTAAAGAGATTATGCCTATGCACGTCTCAGCAGGATCTCATTGACTGCCACAGTAATCAGTGCCTCAAAAAGCGGGGCTCCTGAGGGCTCTAGGGACATCCAGACACTATACTCAGGGCAGACTATCTCAGGAATTTGGTACCCTATCAGAGGGCCTTACTTTAGAATATACACTCCCCAGTGTAATAGAGTTAGACTCATCTATAATATACCTACACATGGCTCTTCAATCCCTTTTATTTGAACTTATAATTAGCACTATACTTGTGAAATATATTCCCAGAAACTTAAATCTTCAGTCTGTTCATATTCTGGTTGAGCCCTGAATCTCAGCAGAGTTTCAACACCTACTCACCAGTTCATAGGACTCACCCAGGACAACTAACAAAGGGATGATGATGGACAATGCCCATCCCAGGAACTGGAGAGTATCTGCACCTGCAAGCAATACAGTTCCATCTATCTCCCTCATGGGATCTAATCTCTGTCTCAATCTGAGACAGGGTGGGCATCACCATCCCCAAATCCTCAATATTGAGGAATGAAGAATCATAAGGGTGGAAAGCTACTATGTACTAAAGTAGACTTGTGATTATTCTAGCAATGGAGAAACTTGTACCTCTGATACACAGGCAGTGGCCACCAGAGGTTCTGAGGGGAGGGATAGGGAAGAATAGGTGCAACATGTGGGCATTTGGGGGACTTTGGAATTGGCATTGCAATGACACATAAAAGTCACTATACATTTCATCAAATCAATTAAATTGAGTGGGGCTAAGTATAAACTATAATGTAAACTATAATCCTTGGCTAGTACAATGCTTCAAAATATGTTAATCAATTGTAACAAATGTACCACACTAATGAAAGATGTTGTTAAAGTGGGAAAGTGTGGGAGGGGGAGGGAATGGGGCATATGGGAATCCCTTATGTTTTTTTATGTAGCATTTATGTAATCTAAAACTTCTTTAAAAACAAAAATAGTATTAAAAAAGAACAAATATTCAGTGAGAAAAAAAAGTATAGGAGATTCCCATATACCCCCTACCCACCCCCATACACATTTCCCCCTATATTAACATCTTACATTAGCATGGTACATTTGTTTCAATTGATGAACCAATATTGAAGCATTGCTTCTAATGAAGGTATGTAGCTTACATTATGGTTTACACTTTGCACTTATAGTTTATGCAGGCTTTGATAAAGTATAATATTTTGTTGAAGAATTTTGAGTCTATGTTCATGAAAGATATTGTTCTGTAATTTTCCTTTTTTAGAATGGTTTTATCTTGTTTTGGTATTCGGGTAATGTGGACTTCAAAGTAAGAGTTAGGTGTGTTCACTCTGTTTCTGTTTTCTGGAAAAAATATATGGAATGGTATTATTTTCTCCTTAAGTGTTTGTTAAAATTCACCAGTTAAACCATATAGATTTGGTACTTTCTTTCTTGGAAGGTTATTAATTATTTATTCAATTTATTTAACATAGCTATTACGTTATCTATTTGTCTTGTGTGAGTTCAGATTACTTGTGTCTTTCAAGGTGTTTGCCCACTTTATCTAAGTTATCAAAAGTGTGAGCACAGAGTTGTTCACTGTATTCCTTTATATATCTTTTCATGTCCATAAGAAACAGTAGTATTGGCCCCTCTTTCATTTCTCATTTCCTCAATTAATGTCTTCTCTCTTTTTTCCTGGAGTGGCCATTGATCTTTTCCAAAGAACAAAATTTTGGTTTAATTGATTTTCTCTATGATTTTTCTGTTTTCAAACCTGTTTGAAAACAGGTTTTGTTTATTGATTCTTGCCCCTCATTTGTATTATTTCCCCTTTTCTCCCTGCTTTATGCTTAAATTTCTCCTCTATCTCTCTATTTATATATTTTAAATTGTCCCACGTTTCCTTTTTTTAAAGATTTATTTTATTTATTTATTTCTCCCCATCCTCTTGTTGTTTTTCACTTGCTGTGTCTGTTAGTCTTCCTTGTTTCTTTAGGAGGCACCAGTTACTGAAACTGGGACCTCCAATGTAGGAGAGAGGTGCCTAATCTCTTGAGCCACCTCTGCTCCCTGCTTTGTTGTGCCTTCTCATTATGTTTTACTCCCTGCATCTCTTGTTGTGTCATCTTGTTGCACTAGCTCACCGTGCCTGCCCATTGTGTCAGCTCACTGTCTTCTTTAGGAGGCACTGGGAACCTCTGCTCCCTGCTTTGTTGTGTCTTTCATTATGTTTTTTCTTCTTGTGTCTCTTGTTGTGTCAGCTTGCTGTGCCTGCCCATCGCAACAGCTCGCTATCTTCTTTAGAAGGCACTGGGATCCAAACCAGTGACCTCCCATGTGGTAGGCGGGAACCCAGTCACCTGAGTCACATCCGCTTCCCTCCCACATTTCTTGAAATCTGTTCTGATTTTTTAAAATTTATTTGTTTTTTCTCTTTGCATTTCAGATTTGAAGTTTCTTTTTACTTATCTAAACCTCACTGATTGTTTCCTGAGCCAAGTAAGTCTACTGACAAGACTTTGAAGGTATTCTTCATTTTTGTTACAGAGTTTTGCTTTTTTTTTTTTTTTTA
>JAQZBX010059397.1:0-17528 GCA_029593785.1 Cabassous unicinctus | reverse complement strand
GGTCCCAGAGATTGAATCCAGGTCCTTCCATATGGGAGATGGAGGCCCAATCATTTGAGCCACATCCGTCTCCCAAAACGAAGTTAAGTACTGCCTTTACAGTAGTAACACTGAACATTAATGGATTGAATTCCCCAGTTAAAAGACATAATGAATAAAAAAAATGAGCAATCTATAGGCTGTACAAGAGACTCACCACAGATATAAGGACACAACCAAGTTGAAAGTGAGAAGCTGGAAAAAGATATCCTACTCAAATAGTAATAATGATAAAAAAAAAAAGATCTGTAGTAGTGATATTTATATTGGACAGAATAAATTTTAAATGCAAAACTGTTATAAGAGATGAAGAAGGCTCTCTGCCTAGAGTAGCCCACACCAAATCTTGGTGTGTATTTCCGTTTTTCTCTACCATTTCTCAGCAAGCTCTGTTCTTTCCCCCATATCCCAAATAAATTCTTTTTACTGGCCTAAGGAAAAAAAAAAAGATGAAGATCACTATATATTAATAGACTTGGGGACCCCAGAAATACATGAGGCACACACTGGCAAAACTGATGGGAGGAACAGACATCCCTACAGTAACAGTTGGAGACTTTAATACACCACTCTCTGCATTGTATAGAACATCTGGACAGAGGATAAATAAGGACACAGAGAGCTTGAATAATATGATAAATGAACATGACCTAAGGAGACATTTACAGAGCATTACACCACAAAACAGCAGGATATATATTCTTTTCAAGTGCTCTTGGATCCTTTTCCAGGATAGGCCATATACTGGGTCACAAGACAGGTCTCAATACATTTAAAAAACTGAAATCATATAAACACTTTCTCTGATCATAATGGAATGAAGCTAGAAATACTGGATGGAAAAAGGGAAAATTTAAAAATATATTAGATAGTGGGTTCAAAGAAGAAATTGCAAGAGAAATCAATAAATATCTAGAGACGAATGAAAACATGAACATGACCTAACAAAACCTATGGGATGCAGCAAAGGCAGTGATGAAACGGAAATTTATAGCCCTCAATGATTTTATAATAATAATGAAAGAGCTAAAATTGAAGATCTAACTACACACTTGGAAGAATTAGAAAAATAACAGCAAGCTAATCCCAAACCAAGCTGAAGGAAAGAAGTAATAAAGATAAGAGCAGAAATAAATGAAATTGAGGGGGGAAAAAAAAGCAATACAGAGAATCAACAAACCCAAAAATTGGTTCTTCAAGAAGATCAACAAAATAGACAAACCCTTAGCTAGACTGACAAAGAAAAGAAGAGAGAAGATGCAAATATATTAAATCAGAAATGAGAGGAGGAACATTACCACTGACCCTGAAGAAATAAGAGAGCTCATAAGAGTATACTATGAACAACCATATGCCAACAAACTAGGTAACATAGATGAAATGGACAAATTCCAAGAAACACACAAACGACCTACAGTGACTCTTGAAAAAAATAGAAAACCTCAACAAACTAATCACAGGGGATTGAAACAGTCATCAAAAACTTTCTCAAAATGAGAAAAGCCCAGGTGAATTCTACCATTCAAAGAATAATACCAATCTTGCTCAAGCTCTTCCAAAAAACTGAACAGGAAGAACATTACCAAACATATTCTTTAAAGCCATTATCACTCTAATATCAAAATGAGATTGTGGCTGAAAGGGGTAGTCTGTGGACATAAATGTCACTTGAAAAGAAACCAGAGGACAATCTAGGGCAGGGGTTCTTAACAAGGGGTCCGTGAGCTTGAACTGAAATTCAAAAAAACATTCTTGTGGGGACGTGTTGGTGTGGGTGTGATATATTTATTAAATAATACAAAGTATAATGTGGACTTAGTAAGGGGTCTGTGGTTTTCACCTGACTGGCAAAGGAGTCTGTGGAACGAAAAATGTTAAGAACCCCTGATCTAGGGAATGTATAACAGTGATTTCAGTGGTGGATGAAGATTGTGGTTAATGGGGAAGAGGCGTAGCCCAGTGGTTGAGCACCTGCTTCCCATGTATGAGGTCCCAGGTTCAATTCCCTGTATACCTCCTTAAAAGAAAAGAAAAAGGAAAAAAAAAAAAGATTTTGGTTTATAGTATAAATATAAGAATAGTTTTATTTCACAAAGTGTTGAGAAAACGGTGATACATGGGAAAATTATAACTATTGTAATTATGGATGATAGTCAGAAATACTGTAGTATTTTTGCAGCAATGGCAAAAGAAGATATATCAATTTTAAGACAACAATGGTGGGGTATAAGGGGAAATAGGATACTTCCTTTTGGAGTAATGAAAACATTCTAAAATTTACTGAGGTGATGACAGCACAACTCTGTGATGAAATTGAGAGCCACTGAGTGTACATTTAGAATGGATTATACAAAACATGGGACTATGTAACACAGGGAATCCAGTGGTGGAAGATGGACTGTGGTTAACAGAATATGAGAATGTTCTCTCATGAATTTTAACAAATATGAATGCTCTTTCATGGTTTGTAACAAAAGTTTCACAATAATGCAGTGTTGCTGGTGGAGTGATCCATAAGAACCCTGTATGATGATAAGCACGTTAGTTTTCTAAGTTCACAAGTTTTACTATACACTTGTTTATGTATGTTCATATACCAATGATATACTTCAATAAAAATTTTGTTTAATAAAAAGAAATAATAAAGAGTTTTCTGTATATAGCTATCACATGTATTTAGTTTCAATCAGGTCTCAGATACTTTATTTCATGTCTTTAAAACTTAAGAAAGTTTTATATTCACTTACGTGTCTGTATCCAAGGAGAAATAATCATAGAGTTTAACTATTCTGGGGTGATCCAGTTCTTTGTGTATTCTATACTCTCTGCAGGCATGTCTGAGGGAAGAGAATACATTAATTCTCCATGATCGTAAGAAATTTCAATTTATAAGAACCATAAAATACTAATATATACTTGTGGTAGTTTTCTTTCTTCTCATCTCTCCAGCTTTTATTAAGCTGATGGATCTTCACAGCAGCATATCTTTGTTCATAAAGGTCAAAAGCCTATGATTCAAGGCAAAGAACAGTTAAGATCAAAGACCAACTGAATAGCCGAAGAGATTATTTTATTTTGGTGATAATTTTAATAATAATACAGAATTATAATATACACCACAAGTTTTAGTGATCATCTCTGCCAAGACTATATGTAGTTCTGCTAAATATTTCAATGATACGCTTATTATCAGAAATGAGTTGTAAATTCTGTGGTGAAATATCAGAGAACACTCTACCTTAATGTGAATTTTCACATAAGTTTTATAAATCCAATATATTGGATTAAGATAAAAAAAATAAAGCTATTTGTTTTTGTTATGGACCTTATCCTCTTTACTGGCAATAGTCTAAGCAGCCAGGAAAACCAATGCTGTAATGCTTTTTGTTGGCTGGATAAAGCAAACGTCTTTCCTCTGTCTTTTCCTGGCAAACCCCAACTCCTTTTCCAGTTCTTTGAAAACTAACAGGTTCCTAACAACTTTCTGCTGTTTTAAAAATTCTAAAATTTTATTATTAAACTGATCAAACATGTACAAAAGTAGATGGAATAATACAATGAATCCTCTTCTGTGCCCACCATCCAGTTTCAAAAATAATCAATATTTTGCTCTTTTTGCCTCTTATATTCTCCATGCTTCCCTCCCCCAAAGTATTTTTAAAGCAAACCCCAGACAATATATAATTTCACCATAAATACTCAGCATTTATCTCTAAAGCTATACGGCATTAAAAAAAGAAAACATAACCATAATGTTATCATCACACCCAACTACATCAATAATAATCTCTTAATCTTATCTAATACCCAACCTGTCTTCAGTTTTCCCTGGTTGTCTTGAAAAAAGGTTTTTATACTTGGTTTGTTCAAATCATCTGCTTAATTCTTAATGAGTGGTATTCTTTTGAGACTTCACATATTTATAAATGGTGTTTAAAAACACTGAATGGGTAAAGAAAGATTTAATAATTTAGGTTTCACTGTGATTTATATACAATGGTGCCCCTTTAAAAAGCTACTTAAAAGCTTGCATAATTATTAAGAGTAAAATAAGGTCTCAAGTCCACACTCACCATTAATTTAACCTAAAAATAAGCAGTAGGGTTAAAACAGTATAGTAAGTGAGTGCTTTGTCACAAAATTTTGAAAGCATGAGATCAGACATAATATAGGATGTTGTAGTTAAGAATATTTGCTTCGGAGCCAGATTAATTTATTAGCTGACTGACTCTGTGCTAATAATTACCCTGAGCCTCAGTCTTTTATAAATCTTGGGTTGTTGAGCAGATTAAATAGGGGTAAAACAAAGTGTTAGAATAATACATGGTTCATAGTAAATATCCAATAAACATTAGCTAATTACATTATTATGAATAAAGGTTAAGTTTAAGAAATAGAAAAGGATAAAAACAATAATATAAGCTAATGTAAGAGAAAAAGCAAAAAAGTATAAAAATTCAAAGGCAATCATAATAAGGGAAAACAGAAGAAAATAAAATTGTAAATATATCATTAATAAAAAATTCCTATAAAAGTGATTATAATAAATTAATATATCTTTCTCCTAAAATTAGGTGAGTGGGAGTATACCCTCCCATAATGCTAATATGGTAATCATTTAGCAACCTATTTAAAATCTTCTACCTTGGTATTGACGTAAGTCTGTATTTCTTGATTTACAAATTGCTTTTTCTGTTTCTCAATTGACCTAGCAATCATGAAAAGGCTGTTAAAGGGTTAGAGAGAGCTGTAGTTAGTATTCAGGTTAGTAGAAAAGGATCTCAAATCAACAGGTCCCAATCTACATTTTAAAATTTCTATTTAGTATTTTCTCCAAATTCTTGTCTATAGGACTAAAAACAGTCTAAATACTAGTAGGCAGTGGCAGAGGGCTGTCACGAAAGCTATAAGCTGGGCCACTTCTAAACTACACCAATGATAACTATACTTCTGGTGATTTTTAGATTCAAGTTAAGCTATTTTTATGTTCAAGGTGAGGAATTATGATCTTCTTTTCTGTCTTGTAGCCTGGGTAAGCCAAATTCAACCATTACGTGTTTGAGGATGAACTACCTCTAGAATCAGAGAAACAGGAATTGGAAAAGATCTCAAAGATCTTGATGGGTGAGAAGACGGGGCCCACGACAAATAACGACTTGTCCAAGTTGATGAAACAAAACAATAGCAAAATAGTAAATGGTTGAACCATGATCCGAATTGGTATTCTCTAACTCAAAACCTCAAAATTTTTCCCAGAGTCAGAACTAGAATAAAGGTCATCCTCGGTAATCTACGAAGACATAGTCCCTTGTCTCAATGAACAGGGAGATTTCTAATGATAATGTTAATAGCTTATATTTATTAAACACCATAGTTTCATAGTTCCATGTAAGCTCATTTAATCATTACAACAATCCTATTATGTAGGTATTTTTAATCATTCCCAGATGAAGAAAGTGAGGCAGATGGAGTAACTACTCTGCCCAAGTTCACAGGATTAAAAAATAGCAGTTAAGACTAGTCAGGTTTCAAACTCAGCCTATCTGGCTTCAGATCTCAAGCTCTTAACCACTAACTAGGCAGATCTGTAATGAAGCACAAAGTGTCACAAGGAATTGATAAAAGGTAGACCAAATCTGATCTGAGATGAGGAGGGTCAGGGAAATCTTTGAGAGAAATTAATGTTTAAGGTGAGAGTATGACCTTCAATATGACTTTATCCTAGGAGCAAATGGGAAGTCCCCAGGACTTCTAAGCAGGGGAGTGAAATGATCAAATTGCCTTATATAAAAAGGTGATTAACTGCAGCATACAAAATTAACCAGAGAAGGCACAATACGCAAAAGGCGGCGATCAGCTAGGAGGCACTGGCAGCAACGTAAGCACATGACAGTGAGGCTCTGATCCAAGGGACTGCAGTAGAGATAGGAAAGAGTCAGTGTTGGACTTAGGAGAGCTTCATAACCTTAAAAACAGCAGGCATCAGGAACTGGTTATATGTTGAGGAAAGGGGATTGAGGGAAAGGCAAGAGTGAAGGATGGCTTCTATGTTTTTCACTTGAAGGACCAGGCAGATGAATGGCAATGCTACCTACTGAAGTAAGGAGCTATGTTAGAAGGGGTTTTGGAGTAGAGGAAGATGATAACCTCTATTTCAGATATACGTTTGTAATACCTACGAAGCATCCATATGATGTGAATAGGTAAGTTAGATATTCAAAAAGTAAGTGTGGACTAGAAGTTAAATCACTTAAATAATCAGTAAACTGCCATGGACAAATTCTTCCACGAAGAGATTATAGAATGAGAACTCCAATACTTAAAGGTGGGCACAAAAGTATAACAAAGTGAAAAAAAGTAAGGTACAAAACAGTAAACATAGTAAAAATGTCTACATTTCTACAGATACATTTGAGAAACTCTGGTCTTTTAACAGGTAGAAATCTGACATGTAAACTTCTGAAACATAAATTAAAGGGTACAATCTTTCCAGAAATGTACTGTTTTAAATAGCTACCTGCCTATCTTTATTCAAATGGTTGTTAAAATAGTATCAGACTGGCTAATGTTGACTAGGTACCAAATATCAGAGAGACCCTGCAGGTGCAAGTACAGTCTTTAGATTCCCGAGATAAGACAATGTAAACCATCACAAACTCTTTTTAGAATAAGAGTCAGGACATAAAATTAGTCATAAAATCATGAAATTAATACACAAGACAAGTACGTCTTCTTAACCATGTACTCCTATATCTTTGTTATATTAGTCTGAAAAATAGATTAAAATTTACATTACCTTATACACTTCACTAAAGCCACCTCTACCAAGCAGATGAAGTAATAAATATCTTTCATTTAATGTTGGGTGATCTTTGAACCTTAAGTGGGGGGAAAACATTCAGGCACATTAAAACACACACTAAAGGTTTCTTCTACATTAAAGTTCCTCTCTCTTATTCCGCTCTTAGCTATTTCTTTCTCAAGTTACTCTACTGCCAATTTCAAATTCCATTCCATAATTCTTTTCTTTCTCTACCACTTCTCTATCACTCACCTTACGGCTTTAGTGCACAAAGCTTAAGTTTTACAGCTGAATATTCAGGTTGAATGACAAATTACAGCATTCCCAAAAAGACCTAACAACCACTGTACTGCTGTAAGCTTTATGAAATTCTGTATCAACTCAGCAGGAATTACTTCCCTTGAAAAATATATTTGTATATTGGGAGGTATGGTGAAGCAAGATTTTAAGGTGTTGACATATGATTAAAAATAATTTATAATAAACTGAACTTCCTCCTGATTAAATTTTACTGTCTTTGGACTTCTGCAAGATAAAATTTTAATTCCCAATTCAGAAAGTACAAATTCTTAAAAAACTTAAAAAAACAAACAAAAAAAACAAACAAAACTCATACTACTACTACTCTTACTGGTTAACATTTATTGCACCTATTAATTATTAAGCAATTACATGTATTAACTCATTTAATTCCCAGGTAGCCCTATGAAATAGGCCCTGCTAACATTATGAGGCATAATAATTTATATAAATTTTTTTTTTCATTGCTGAAAGTCAAACACAGTATTTCCTTGTGGGAATGGGGGTGCGCAGAGAGAATTTATAAGAAATTGTGAAACACAAATAATGACTTACTGTGAATTATCTTCATTGTTTATTCTTTTGAGTTCCCGAATATGAAGATTTCTGACTCTTTCCAAACGTTCAAGTTCTGCCTGAATTTCTGCCTCTTCCTGAAAATAAAGAGAGGGACTATAACAAGCTCAACTTAATTGCAATATAAAAAAGATATTTTTTACACATGCAGCAATCTTTACAGTGATGAAAAGAATATTATATTATAAAGAACCACTGAGTTAAAAGACCAAAGTACTCTTTCCAATGCCTGCAAGATGGAAAGAGATAAGGCAAAAGCCTACTTCAAGAAAGCATCTTCCACATAAAAATCTATATCTAATGAGATATTGAGCTTTATTCTGTACTACAAGAAATCTATTTTTATGTCTAAACTGAAATAGTCAAACTGACATACAACACAAAATGAGCTAAAAGTTTTATTTGTGGTCCCTCCAAATTTTAATTTAAAAGGATATAATTTACTGCTACAAAACAAAGTAAAAAATGAAATGAAGATATTTTACAATAGTTAAAAGGAAGAAGACAGAATCACTGATAATTCCTAGACTTTAGAACATTTGGAACACACAATCTGACCACTCATTTTAGATAAATCCCACTGTAATCCTAAAGAGACATTAATACAAAAGTGTGAATTGCTGTGGTAAATCCTGAGTTAGCAGGGTAGGTCTCGGCAAATCCCAAAGAAATTTATTTTAATATTTAGTATAAAAAATTTTGATAAATACATTTTTCATGTCTCAAAAAAACACCAACAAAAAACAAGCAAACATAATCACTCATGTCACACATACCTTTTTGATTTGTCAATATAAATTTGAGTATTACTTTAAGGACAGATAAGAATATATCAAATTTCAGTGGCAAGTTCTAGAAATGCCCAATTTTATAATATTTTTGAATAAATATCTGTTGAGTAAATACAGATTACACTGGCCTAAATGTGTGCCTGCTACAATTATAAATCTAGACCACATGGAACAGAGGATATTTTTTAATAGTACATTTAAATATTTCTCTATCCCATTAGTATCTTCAATTCTTTTAGTAATTCATCCGATATTTTAAAACATCCTTTCCCTTAAAAAAATTAATTCTGAAATGTACTTTAAAAACAAATATTCATTCCATTCAAAGACAGATAAAGTCTATTACATCTGTATCTAAGGCTTAAACTGAAAGGAATATTATAAGTATTTGTGAAGAAAAATTAAATCTTCACAGATTGAAAAACAAAATTTAAGTGTGCTATTTTTCTGAACTTGTTAAAGCAATTGTTTTTATATTAAAATAAATTTCAACCACTATTTGTTGCAGAAATTTAATGCAGATTAGGCATTAGATGATGAATAGAAACTTTCAAAATAAATTCAAATGGAGATTATTCTTTCTTGATTTTTTTGGAGATTTTTTTTCTAAAATAGATTCACTAAACTGATATTTCCTCATTTAATATGGTGTTACTCAAATAATTCTAACGTTAATGAGGAAAGAAAAAACATAACATTCTAGAGATTCAATCACTGGAGATTCTTATAAGAACAGGAAAAAAATAGAAGTTTTGGAACAATAAACTCCAAACATAGCTTAAAAGAAAAAAACAAAACAAAACTGGCCATATCAAGGTATGCCCATGAGTATGAATGAATTAAAATTCATTTACACAATAGAACCTGGAAAGTGGTATTTTTTTCTCTTCCTGTTACTTTGATTCTTACACACGTAAGAAGCTGATAAACATCTGGTAGCCTGGTGGCATTTTAAACAATCTGATATAACTGAAATGCCTATTAGAATACCAGCTGAAATACTTGTTTTAAATTTTATTTGAAATTATGGCATGGGGATACTATTTCAAAAGCAAACTTATAGAAGCTAAATTTCCTTGAGTCATAAAATATTTACTTAAGAAAAAAAATGTATGTGTAAATTTAAGTAAGCTTTTTTTTCTCTGTGTAAAACATGACAAATCTGTCCCTAAAATCTTACAAAATAAGAGCAATAGTTAAGTTTACTGAAGAAAAAAAAAAAAAAAGTCAGAGTAGTAGGACCAAAAAAAAGGTGACTACAAGGTATTTAAGAGGAAATGTCATGGGAAGAAAACATAACGGAGCCTTACATACACTTAGTCACAAATTCTCCATGGTCTGTGAAATATATTCACATTTTCCATCCTGTAACTTGGTATTTACTCTACAATACCTTGGATCATAAAACAAAGTGACACACTTATAGGGGAAAGATAATTCTGCAGTTCTAAGTAATTTTCTGAGTTTTTCTCAGTAATTCCACTGAGGAAAAATAGTAAGGCAAATGCTAGGGCAATACTGTCTAGCATCCTTCTCCTTACAGAAAGCAGCAAAGCTCAGTTTTGGTCTGGTCCCGGAATACAATAGTCTAGAATGCAGTAGTCTCAACAACTAGTTTTTTTTTTAGTTGCTCATCACTTCCAAAGATCTATTCTGTGGGCTATATATACCATGCTTGTCTTAAGTCTGACATTAACTTCTGGGATATCCTCAGAATTAATCTTGTTCAGAGGAATAAGGAAGGAAGGATGAACCGGCTCAACACCTGATCTGAAATCATTATAGAATGGAATCCTGAAAGAAAGTTAGGCCTGATTACTAGTATAAAAAGGACTCCATTCAACCAGCCAGATGGTACTTAGTAAGAATATCCAGTTTCAATCCTTGATCATCCACTAGCTGAATAGTTAGTTAAAGCAGAGAAGGGTGAAAGAAAGAGAGAGAAAGACATGGAAGCAAGAAGATGAAAGCAATGAAATCCCGAAGACAAGGGAGAGACCAGCAGACACTGCCGTGTGCCTTGCCATGTGGCAGAGGACCCAAGGATCACTGGCAGCCAGTCTTTGGGAAGAAAGCATTGCCTGATGATGACCTGATTTGGACATTTTTCTCAGTCTCAAAACTGTGAGCTTGTAAGTAAATAAATTCCCATTGTTAAAGCCAACCCACTTCTGGTATATTGCTTTCGAAAGCTTAGTAAACTATAACAGATTTTGGTACCAGTAGAGTGGGGTGCTACTATGCAAATACCAAAAATGTGGAACGGCTTAATAAGTGGGTAAGGGGCAGATTCTGGAAGAATTGTGAGGTGCTTGGTATAAAAGGCCTAGATTGCTTTGAAGAGACTGTTGGTAGAAATCTGGATGCTAAAAGTACTTCGTATTAGGCCCTAAACAGAAATGATGAATCTATCATTGCAAACTGGAAGAAAGGCGACCCAAGTTTTAAAGTGGCAAAGAATTTGAGAAAATTCAGTCCTGGTGTTGGATGGAAGGCAGAATTTGAAAGTGATGAGTTTGGATATTTAGCTGAGGAGATTTCCAAATTAAACATGGAAAGTGCTTCGTGGTTTCTCTTTGCAGCTTATAGTAAAATGTGAGAGAAAGGGATAAGCTGAGAATTAAACTTCTGGGCACAAAGAAACCAGAAACTGATGGTGGAAAACTCTGAGCTTCTGGAAAGCAAGTCCCAGAGAATAGTGCTCCATGTGAGGGTTAACTGACAATGGAACCAGCCAGCCATTTCAGTGCAAGTCAGGACTGGAAATGCAGTTATCCAGATAGGATCTGTGGAAAGTCCTCCTGTCTAATGGTTTGGACCCCCATGTAATACATGCTAAACCAACAAGTTTTTTGTGAGATCTGTGGGAATGGAACCACTGCCAGTCTGGACTAAAAGGGACAGATTGAAAGAAAAATGATTTCAAAGCCAGAACAATAGAGGCTGAGGTCTGAAGACATCTTCTTGGGCCAAGATGTGGACCCACCAATGGTGTGTCTTAACCCTCTTATTGGAGAGTCCTTTATATGAGAATGAAATTCAGAAAAAGAGAGAGAAAACCACGGAAACAAGAAGTTAAAAGCAATAAAACCCAGAAGAGATGGGAGAGAGACCGGCAGACACCACCATGTGACAGAGGAATCCAGGAACACCAGCAGCCAGTCTTTGGGAAGAAAGCATTGCCTGATGATTCCTTGATTTGGACAGTTTTCTCAACCTCAAAACTTGCAAGTAAATAAATTCCCAATGTTAAAGCCAAAATAAATAAGTAAGTAAGTAAGTAAGTAAATAAATAAATAAATAAATAAATAAAATAAAGCTAAAGCAGGGAAGGTCTAGAAGAAACAAAGAGACAAACAGAATGTCTGGAAATGAACTGATCTCTCTAGGCAAGAGAGAAGAAAGGACATGAGTTAAGAACAGATTGTATTAAAGAAAGAGGTAGGTTTGGTGATCAAACACACAATGAAATGACAAGGTTCTTTTCTGTCTAAACAAAAAGTTAGAGCAGTTGACAATTTACCAGTTCACACTACAGCTGTTTCAACATATTTTTAAAAAGGCTCTAATATTCAGAATTACTTACATAAAAAATATATCAAGTCATATAATTATAAAACAGATCTCAATACTACCCCATCACTTAAGTAACTTGCGAAACACACCGTGCAAAATTTTTCATTTTTAAAATTTACATGGAAGTTAAATTCCACAGTAGCCTAAGCAGAATTGTTTATCCCTCACCAGACCTTTATTTAGCAAAGAAATGCTTTCTATTTGTAATCAAAGTCTATTCTGGCACCTCGGCTCAACCCTTTAACCCTAAAGTAAGTTATAGCAATTTGAATACCTGTAAAACGCCAGGTTAATAATAGCTAGGTGGATTTTGGGTATTTTCGAGCATTTCCTGCAATGGCACTTTTTAAAAAGGCCAGTATTAAAAGAGAGGTGGCACGTGTAGGCATTAAAGCTCTGAATCATAAAGGGTCATAAAAATGCATTTCCACATGTAAAATGATAAATTTTCCTATAAAAATTAAACTTATTAAACTTATTTGGTAAATGTTCTTCAATGTATATTACATTTTATCTTCCACAAAAATATTCCATTTCCAAGAGCTGTTTTTCTATAAAGCCAAGATAAGATAGGAAGTATTTTCACATAATTCTCAACTTCCCTGTAATCTGAGGGTTGATAAAAATTTCTATAAGGCAGGTTGTGAAAGTGGTGGAAGCAAAGAAAGCGTATAGCTCAGAATATTCTATTCAACAGCACCCTAACAACATTATTTGGTTTAAGGAAACTAGTACAGAATTAGGTTTCAAAAAGTGTTAACAGCAAATTCGTTTTAGCAGTATGAATTAAAAATATCAATCCCCTCTAAATTATCTCTAGGTCCTCAAATTAAGTTTTAATAAAATAAACTATTTTAAAAGGTCTTAACACCTAGACAAAGCAGGTTTAAATTTACAGCAATCAGTTTTGAATCTACTACTGAATAATCATAATTCTGCTTGAATATGATTACATAGATTGGGGAAATGATGGGAGAAGGCACAAAAATTATTAAATTCCTGTTAGTTTTCTTTCCTAACAATATAAATGCTCCCTCCACTCCCACCTCCAATCACTGAACTGGTTATTACTGATGGGAGCTTATTTATCTCCCTTAGGTATGTTTAACTTGCTTAGATAATTATCTTAGAACTTTTACTATTAATGTTTTCTTGACATTTTCCTCTATTTACACTTCATTTCTGTCTTTTTTTTGGAGGGGTGGGGTAGGGTGTCATTCTCTTTTCAAATGCATAAATACATACAATGAAAACCCTAACTGTGATTAAATTAAAACAGGCAGGTTTTCTATTCTGTCAGTTGCCAATCTATTTAAACAAAACAAAACCTAAAACCTACCTTCCCAGCAGCATATGAATGTACTAATTCAACTGACTGGCAAAATTTAAATATGTATTATACTTCTTGAAAGAAGTCAATAGATGCTGTATTTTAGGGGATCAAATTCCTTGATGCTACACACTAACCCAAGAGGCTGACAACCAAGCCCAAGATACACAGGTATAATGCTTTAGAGTTCAGTATATTGTTGCCCTTTGTCCAGCTTGCTGCTTTCTTTTAATCTTTTCCAGAGTGTTGGTAGATTCCATTATTTTTAAAGTAAGAAAAGATTTACCTTCTGGTAAATTGTAATAGAGAAAGCCTATTCTTCATTATGCATTTATAGTTCTGACTGGGAAAGGTTAGCGGTCAAGCAACTGTTTTCTTTTGTTGTGAGATAGTGATACTGGTCTGAACTTACAAACCTGAATTAAACTCTGCTCTAACTAATGGCTAACATGACTTTTAAGATCCCTTCCCAAAGTTTTTTTGAATTCCCACTGCCTATACAACAACTGGTTTAATATTAAACACTAAGGATGTCAAACACATCTTACCTCTAAATTTACATTTCAGTAAATGATTATCATCTCCTACCAAGTCAAGTTGTATGATTAAAAATGGGGAAACACAGAGTTAAGAATATGTTTGTAAGTTCAAAATTAAAGTAAAAGGTAAAAAATGGGGAGTTTTAAACAATGGGGAGTTTTCCTATCTACAGCTAGCTCCAAAGTCTCTCAGCGCAGTCTTCTTTTATAGAAAAATACCCATTTTTACATGGGAAGCAGTAGTAAGGACAAAATGTCAAGTTTAGAATTCCAACACTCTTCTTGGCACCTTTCTTGCCCACACAAACCAAGTAGTCAGGAACAGTTCATAACATTCTTCAGACAATGACTTAGCAGTGACTCTATGATAGTGCATTTTCATCAGAATTCCACTGAAAACTACTGCCTAGTAATGTCATCCTGTTATGTTCTACAGAAACACATAATTTACAATGTGTTTGGCTTTGAGAGAAGAACTCCCAAAAGATTTCATCTACTAAGGGCCATGAATATAAAGGTGAACACACAGATTTAAAAACTAAGTTTTCTAGCATTATACTGCTGATTATTTTCATATTTTTATTCAAACCTAAAGTGACAAGAAATGTCACATAGGCAAGGTAATTGTTTTGGGTCATCCTAAGGGTTGGATAAATCAGATGACAATGTTATTTTAGAAAGAAAGACCAAAGGGGTATCAAACTTCAAGAATATTTGGGGGTCAATTCACCTAAAACCAACGCCCTGTATTCTCCACTGTTCAAAAGGCTTGTAGACAATCCATTGTCTTCCATCTCAACTAGTTGCATGGTCCACTTTGAAGGAGTGAGAAAAAAGCTGTGTACTTGTTCTTGACCTGTAAAGATTTCATCATGGAAGATTAATACTGATGCTGCTGCTGCCTGTTATTGGTTGTTTCTCTTTGCAGATGCCAATATCGATCAGAGAACAGGATTTCAGTGGCAGAGTTGTTGCTATACTGTTATTTCTTCAGAACGGAGGCACAAGGAGAGATGAATGCCACATCGCAAGGAGCAAAGGAGAGAGAGAGAAAGAAATGGTGTCAGGTGGCATGTTGGATGTGATTTTTGTTTTAGTAGATTGAGATGACTGTAAATTGTTTAGCTGATTCCTTCGGTCTGCAAAGATACATTTGTGTTGCTGCTGATGATTCTTGACTAATCCTGTTCCAATTACAAATTGGTTATGTTTTCCAATAAAACTTCTGGCACTTATATTGAGGACTTATAAATCAAACCTACACACACTCACACACATAAACACAAACATACATACACACACACACACCAGAGCCAGTCCCTACTACACTATTTATAACCCATACCGAGATGTCAAACCTTCTATATGCATTCTCTCCAACTAATCAAATATTTAAAATCAAGATGACAAAATTTGGAGACTAGCAAATAAAGACCAATACATATCCACATATGTTCATATCGCAAACCAGAGTAACAGCAATGGTGAGGCGTAGTTATTGGTCCTAGTAACTCTCACAACTCTTGTTCCCTCATCAGTCAAAGAATTATTATGACTGTAACTCCTATCTTTTAAGTAATATTATGACTATGGAGAAATCTATGACAAGAAAGCTGGTTTTTCAGGAAATTTTTTGTTGTTATTTGTGTTGATTTAGTAACAATACTTGAAAAACACATCCACGTAGTTTTCATCAACTCCAGAAAAATGGTCTGAACTATAGCAATAACAACCTAGCAGAGCTAGGTCTTTTATGCAAAGATAAATTGTTTTCCCATGCCTAAAATTTATTGAAGACTGATATCTAAACAGGAACAACCATATAAAGCACATTGACTTACTCATTTTCTTAAATCCACAGATTTCACATGTGGCATAGGTACAAAAATGGGATAGTAGCTGTGCCTCAAAAGAACTTTTTAAAAAGATATGAAATGACTTCATTTGCAACAAGGTTTTAATAATTATAATTGGGGAAGTCTGCATATATAATTACTGGTAATAAAAGTTACTTTTTCAAATATTTTCAGGAATAATTTGTATATTTTCCATATATTTTACTATGTAGTTCTATTCCGTGAAATCATTAAGATATATAAGAAGTAAAATTACTTCAAAAAGCACTGATACTTTTTACATATAATGTGCTTCCCGACTGACCTTTAAAAACAGATTTAGAGTAGAAATTAATATATTTGCTAGGAATGTAGAAATATTCTAGCTGATAGAACAGTACTAACATAATTCCTAAGAAAGGTGATATGTGAGAGAGTGAAAAAGTAAAGGAGAGAAAGAGAGAGAAGAAAGTACTTATGTGAGAAAAATACTTAAAAGGGCTCCCTGTTATCTGCAATGAAAATGAAATAACATGTTTCCCAAAAGACTTAAGGAAATGCAAAACACCCAGTGCTCTAAGAAGCAAATAAAGCTACAAGTAAATTAATTCTTCTCAATATAAAGGATCAATTTGCTATCCATCTACAACAAAAGAACTGCAAGAACAAAGCATATAGGTATAGCCATTGAAATATGAGTGAGAAAAGGCTCACATTCTGGCTTTGTCACTTTCTAGCTGTATCAGCTCAGACAAAGCATATAAAGACCTTGGCATTCAAAGAGTTAACCACTCACAAGTTAAAACAACCAAGTCGGTAAGATGTAGTGTTATGTAATCCTGCTGAAATAGGTATCTGAATCATGCCTGTATCAGGCAGTGTGCGGAAATAAGTCACTTAATGAATGAGCAAGCACATAAAATAGATCTCTCAGTATATATTCTCAATGGCCTCACAGGGCCATTTAAATTTAAAGTCATATCTTAAAGTATTTTATTATGAGGGAAATAATATGTTAAAATGGCACTTTTTGGAAATCCTGGGATATATCAAATGTCAGGGTCTACAGTTAACTCTCTGAGTCTCAGTAACCATATCTGTAAAGTAGGGATAATAATACCTGACTAAAGATTATGAATCTCCAATGAGATATAGTATGTAAAAGTGTTTTATAAACTGCAATGATTGCATAAACTGATGTTAAATAAACAGTAAATATTAGATGAAAGAATTCTTGAGATATATAAAGTTATTTTCCTAATCTCAGAAGACAAAACTGGTTAGTCCTTAATTAAGTGTATATTTACTTTTTGATGGTAACTAGAAACATCTATTTATTTCAGCTACTTACTTCTGGAGATTTCTATGTGACTCTCATTCCTTACTGTATCACACTACAACAGCTTTGGATTTATTTTATTTTTAACCCTACAGAGCAGCATAAAATGTAAACTGAACTTTATTCAATGTTAAACTTTTTTTTTGTATTTTAGTTAACCTACTATTCAATTATTATGCAATGCATGTCATAAATTTTCCATTTCAAAAAAAAATGGACATATTCTCTTATGTCCATACAGTATGTGTATCCTCAACATAAGTTTTCTCCTGCACTACTAACAAATTTAATAATTCAACTTAACTTTAAGAGTTTATTAAACGGGAACGGATGTGGCTCAAGTGGCTGAGCATCTCCTTCCCACATGGGAGGTCCCAGGTTCGAGCAGGCCCCAGTACATC
>JAQZBX010059396.1:0-17531 GCA_029593785.1 Cabassous unicinctus | reverse complement strand
ACGGGTGCGCTATCCATTGCGCCACAGCCGCTTCCTGCCGTGAGGTTGCTGCATCAGCCCACCGCACCGCTCAGGCCGGCGTGCCCTCACAAGGAGGCCTCGGGGCGCGAACCCGGGCCTCCCATATGGTAAACGGGGGCTCTATCCACTGAGCCACACCCGCTTCCCAGAGCAGGGGTTCTTAACAAGGGTTCTGTGAGCTTGAATTGAAATTGAAAAAAAACATTATTCTTGTGTGGACGTGTTGGTGCGGGTGTGATATGTTTATTAAATAATACACAGTATAATGTGGACTTAGTAAGGGGTCCGTGGTTTTTACCTGATTGGAAAAGGGGGTCCGTGGAACAAAAAATGTTAAGAATCCCTGTATTAGAAAGAATATAATTTCAGGAAGTATTAATACAGAATCTTTGAAAAGTTAATACCCTTTCATCAAACAATTGACATTTTAGAAATTCTGTAGAAAAAATAGGACAAGCATATGCAGAAGGAGAATGATATTCACTATGGGTAATTTACAATAGGAAAATTTTTAAATAGCAAAAAGTTGAGATAACTAGATGGTCAACAATAGAGCCTGACTTAAGGACTTACATAAAAACATTAACAATGCTTATTTTATATGGTGAAATTATGGCTATTTTTATTTTCTTCCTTTTGCATTTCTCAAGTTTTCTTAACTGAACATGTGTCTTTTAAAATTAGAAACAAATGAAAAATAATAATAGAAAAGTCCACTTACCATTTTAATTAATTGAGTAAACAATCTTGACATCCAATAATGAGACAAACTGACATTATGTAGCTCTGAAAGGGACACACTACATCACATATAACATTTTTTCCCCTGTTTAACCTGAATTTAATCATGAGGAAACAATCAGACAAATCCAAATTGGGAGGGGGTGGGCATTAAATGGAACAACTGGCCTGAACTCTCCAAGAATGTCAATGTCTTAAAATACCCCAACTGTTCTAGATTAGAGGACACTAAAATGATATTACAATTAAATTCAAAATATGACCCTTGATTGACCCTATACAAATGAAAATTATTAGGGAACTGGAGAAATCTGAATATGAAGTGTATATGAGAATATTTTGTTGTTCAATATTAAATTTATTGAGTGTGATAATGCTATTGAAGAATGATATATATGTAGTGTTATGGTATATAATGGTATATAGGAGTCTCTCCTTGTACTTAGGCAGTACATACTTAAGTAATTTAGGGGTAAAGTGTCATGATGCCTGAACTTTAACTTTTACATAGTTCAGCCAAAATACACACACATACACACACACATTTATTTATTGTATTCCAGTGTTTCTCAAGATGTTTTCAAAGAACCTTTTTAGAAATTGTTTTCCTAATTGGCCATCCTTCCCCCAAGGAATTTTAATACCAAAGATATTGTAATACCAAAGAAATACATTGTCTATTCACTGTGGCCTTTTGAAGGGTCACCAACAATTAAAATATCTAAGATTTTTTTTCTCTCTCCAAGAATCAATTTTCACCCCCTTGCAGAGATACAACCCCCACTGAGAAAGTGTGGTGCACTCACACACACACACATACAGAGAGAGAGAGAGAGAGAGAGAGAGAGAGAGAGAGAGAGAGAGAGAGAGAGAGGGAGGAGGGAGGGAGAGAGAGGGAGAGAGAAAGCGGGAAAGTAAAATTTAGGTGAAGGATATGCAGGTGAACATCATACAATATTTTCAATTTTTTTGAAGGCTTTAAATTTTTCAAAATAAAATTTGAGGGGACAAGAGAGGAAGGCATTGTACTTGTTTTTATATGCATAAGCTCTGCAAGGATGTACAAAGCATTGACTATTATGGGAAGGGAACTAGGAGGCCAGTTGGGAGAATGAGAGTTGGAGGCTATAGTTGTGGAAAGAAGATGATTCACAGAATATCTTTTTGTTTTGAAATTCTGATCCAAGAAATAAATAAAATAAAATTTTGAAAATTTAATAAAATTAAAAATTTTCAAAGAAGCTTATTAAATCCAGGGCAGGTAGGGGTAGGGATGAGGAAGACAATGAAAGGAAATAGTAAAACATATTTAAAACCACTTAATTTGGGAAATGGATATGGCTCAAGAGATTGGGCTCCCGTCTACCATATAGGAGTTCCAGGGTTTGATTCCCAGGGCTTCCTGGTGAAAAGCGAGCTGGCCCACATGGCAAGCTGGCCCGAGTGGAGAGCTGGCCTGTGCAGGAGTGCTGCACATCTTTGGATGCTTGCTGGTGCAGCAAGATGATGCAACAAAAAGAGACATAGAGGAGAGACAATAAGAGACGCAGCAGACCAGGGAGCTGAGGTGGCACAAGAGATTGAGCGCCTCTCTCCCACTCCCGAAGGTTCCAGGATTGGTTCCCAGTGCTGCCTAAAGAGAAGACAAGCTCAGAAGGACACACAGAGAGCAGACAGTGAGTGCAAAATAACGAGAGAGGTGGGTGGGGAGAAATAAATAAATCTTAAAAAAAAAAAACTAATTTGCTGAAATTAATTAGTATGATTACATTTATCAATTGTAAAGTTTTCTAAAGACTATTTTATATATATACTACTGAAATAGACATAATAGTAAGTTAACATATATTCCTCAAGCAATATTTAAGATCTTATTTTTGCAGGAAGAGTTTGAAAATGTGATAAAAAATTTAAAAGATACATTGAGTGAGAAGTGATTTATCTGTGAGAAGCAACAAACTTTCATCTGAAATTCACAGCCTTCTTCTTCTTATAAATCAACACTAATTGTCTTTACATTAGGCATAGTTATGTAATAAAAACTTACCACTTAGATCTAACTCAACTTTTTCTGACAAAAGTAAATCATTTATGTCATTTAAAAACAAATTAGTATTAAATATCAACTTACTTCATTTAATTGCTTCAAAGATGCATTTTGAAACTGTGCTCATTTTTCTAAATCTCATTGCTTGCTATGTAAAACTAGAGAAGAATTCTTACCTAAATATCCAAATACTGGAACAGTTATTATTTTTTCTTAGAACATCTTTGGTGTAATAGCTGGTTTTGGAAAAATAAAGTTTATGTACAATTTTTGAAAATTTCATCTTCTAAGGGCTCAGGCAGGAAATAGTCATTGTAAAATCTCATATATCAGGGAGAACAAAAAACAATTTCAGGGAAAAGTCTATAAACAGTAAAACCCTCAGAAACCTCTTCCATACCATACATATCTTTTTGAAAAAAGATATCACTACTCTTAAGTAAATAGACAAATGGATGATAATTAAAACTACAAGACACAATTTAAACATTATTCCATCAACTTGGTATTGTCATTCATAAAGTTACCCTAAAATGAGGAGAAAAAAATAAAACCTTCAAGTTTTAAACATTTTTAGATTCTTGTGCAGCAAAACAAATCATGATCATAAAAACCAATGTCTGTGTTTCTTTCCATTAAACCAAATAATTTGATTATGACCCACAACCAAAATATAACTACAAGTATACCGTGACAAATACTGTACTTTGTTAGTTCAAAAGAATAATATTTCTTGCCAAATTGATGATCACACTCATCTAATTTGAATGACTCACTGGCATACTAAGACTCTGCCACCTGTTAAAAAATGTTTCTAGTCTATTCCATTTTAAATACGATCCAATATCCTTTAATAATATTAATATACCACTAAATTACTTTCTTTGTAGAACAAAGACATAGCACTTTAAAGCTTGTAAAGTGGCTATTCTTAATGTTGTCAAATTAAGTTAAGCAATTTAATGCAATTACTAAATGTATCCACTTCTTTAAAAATTGTAGCAATTAAAGAAACTGTTTCACTCTCTTTTAAAATGTACATAAATAACTTGATTTAAGCCAAATTATTTGGGCATGATGGAATTTTTTCCCCAGAATTCCAATAGACATTCTTGAAATTACTGTCAAATTCAAGTTTTTGGTCATAGTTTGTGGCCATCCCAATCAATCAAGAGCATTTGATACTATAAAATCACATCCTATTCCTGATTTTGAGCTCATGTTCTTTGAGTACTACACGTACTTATTTTGCTTTATAGTCATCACTCTCAATGTTAGAGTAGCACCCATTGAAGGCAAAACAACTTTGAGTGAGTTGGGCAAAATTTTGAATTGCCCATTGCCTGGATGGGACCCATGTCACACTTGCTAATGAAAATTCAATTATGAGTCTCCTGAAATTCGGGATAGGAGATGATGTTTGACCTTGGGCAATTACTTTCTCTCTAGAAAATGAGGAGATTGAAGTAAATGATAATGGTCCCTTCCAGCCTTAAACTGAATAAAAAGGTGATAAAAACAAAATCTCCTGAATAAAGAGACTTATTGATGCACTGTGATTAATCATTTCAACTCTTTACCTAGGTTTTCCATTAACAAATTGAGGTTATTAATCCACCTTTTTGCCTTATATTTTCAATTGCTTTCTTCTTCTTTTCCTAACATTACTTTTCCTAATACCTATAATTGTCCTTTAAGAATCTATGTGTTCTTCACCTCCTCCCTCCCTCATTCACTTACTATGTTATGCCATACACAAGGTTAACCTAGTATAGCAGGCACTAGGGATTCATCGGTGAACAAAACAGACATGGTCTTTGTACTCTTGAAATCTACAGTTCAAAAGAGATATTACAAACGTGTACAATTTCAATGATGATTTCAATAATGCTAAGTGCTAAGATGCCATGAGAAACAAACATAGGGGGATCTTTACAAAACAGGGAGATCAGAGAAGGCTTCCCTGAGGAAGGGACCTTGATCTAAACTTGATGTTTATAGGATAAATAGGCTTTAAACAAAGATAGAGGGGAATGAATGCAACCCATGCATGAAAACAGCATATATATATATATATACAGTATATATGGTGGGAGTATGGTAAACATGAGCAACTGAAAGAAAACTAATTTGCCTGAAATGAAGGATGGGTGGGGGGCAAAATGCAGAATGAAGCTGGAGAGGGAGGTGAGGACCAGATCTTAGACAGTCTTGTAGACTACATTTAGGTGTTTGTTGAAGTTATGAAACCGTTAGATGCAGAGACTTATGATTGGATTTGTACTTTATAAAGATGTCTCTGACTGCAAAGTGGAGAATGATTTGAAAAGGCGGCCAGGTAGGGCGAAGGTGGGTAGATTTTAGAAGGATTTAGGTAAAATGAATAGGCCTGGGTATGGATTGGATAAGGGAAAGTATTACTTATCTACTGCTGTCTAAAATAATTACTTCAAAACTTAGTAGTTTAAAACAATAAACATTTATTAAAATTTCTGTGGGTCAGGAATTTGTGTATGACTTAACTGGGTGCCTCTGACTCAGAGTGAGTCACATGGCTGCAATCAAGACGTTGGACAGGGCTGCATTCTCCTCAGGCTTGATTGGGAAAGGAGTCACTTTCAAGCCTACTCATGTAGCTGATGGCAGGCCTTAGGCCTTAGGTCCTGACTGTTGACTGGAGATAATCAGTTCTTTGCCATGTGGGCCTGTCCATAGGGCTACTCCCAACATAACAGCTTACTTCCCTCAGAGTGAGAGCGGGGAGGGAGAGACAGAAAAAAAGAGAACTAGAAAAGATAGAAAGCAAGAGCAAGGGAATGAAAGAAAGTAAGCAAGAAGGAAGTCAGGAAGTCACAGCCTTTTTGTAACCTAATTTCGGAAGTAACATCTTGGCACTTTTGCCATATTGGATTCATTAGAAATGAGTCAGGTCGGGTCCACACAAAAGGAGAATATTGCACAAGGGCATGAATGCTAAAGGTGGGAATCCTTGGAGGCCATTTTAGAGGCTGTGTACCACAAGGAGCGAGGGAGGAGCAGGGATTGTGGTACCGATTAGTGAGGCTGGAAAAGGATGGCAAAGGCCCAGGGTTGGGGAAGATTATGAGTTTTGTTTAGGACATGGTGAGTTTGAGGGGCCTTTCATTCAATCAACAAAAAGGTATTTCTAAAATACCTACAATGTGCCAAGCATTATTCTAAGAGTTGGGATACAATGGTGAACACAGAAAAGTACTTGTCCTCGTGGAATTTATCTGCTAATGACTGAAGACTTATGATAGAGACTGGTCACGATCTAAGGAGACACGGGTTGAGCGGTCTGCCCTAGCCCCAAGTGTCCCTCGGTTGCCTGGGAAACGCCTACCTCACCGCGTAGCCTCACTTGCCCATTGGCGAGAAGCTCACACAGCACAACGCGCAGGCGCCTCGCGGGAGCCAATTGGCGCGGCCGGAACGTTGGCGCCGCTCAGCCCTGCCCTTTTCCGGTCGGGTTGGGGTGCTGGGTGGCTGCGGGAGCGCGCCAGCCTCTGCTTGGCGGGCGGGCGGTTGTCGGTAGCTGGGCCGCCCGGCACCCGGTCACGTAGGTTACGCACACAATCACTCCCCTGGGACTGTCAGGAGCACACCCCGACAGCTGCGTCCTCCCCAGACCCCGGCACCCCGAAGGCGGGGGCCGCGATGGTGCGGATTGTGGGTCCGAGGTGGAGCTGACGAGGGGCCGGCGGGGCTGAGAAGAGCCTGACCGGGTCAGGGCCAAACACCAAGCCCTTCGCCGGCCGTCGGGCTCCCGGGTTCCCGCTATCTGCTTTCCAGCCGTCAGTCACGCTCCTTGTTGGAAGCCCTGAACTCTGTGCCCCCCAAGCCCCGGGCCCCCTGCGGGAATGTTCAAAAATGAGTACCAGGTAACCCGAAACGGCTCTCCAACCTGTCTAGTTTTCTTCTCTTGGATGAGGTAGTTCGTGATCCGGGTGAGGACAAGTGGAAATCTCAGTCTACCCCCTCCCCTAATAATACGGTGTTTTTCGGGGTAACAAGGAATGAATGGATGAGTGGTCTTAGCAGAAAAAAGTAAAAGGCTTAGGATTTGGCTTTTGTTTGATCGCCAGCTTTGTGCCCCTCAAGTGTATCAAATGCCCGCGATTCGGGTTAAAATGCAGGTCTTAAACCGCACCCAGACTTCCTGAATCAGAGTCTTGAGGGTAAGGGGCCTCTGGCACTCACTACTATGCACACTTGTGTCTCAGAAGCTGTTTAGAAAAGAGGATGAATGAATGAATAGATGAATGGGTTAAACCAAGAAAGAAAATAAGCATTTTGTCTGTGCTATTAGCTTTTTCCCAAAACTGGTCAGTGATTCTCAAATATTGTGATGCATCAGGATCACTGGTGGTCCTTGTAAAAATGCAGCTCTCCTGGCCCTTGCACCCCAGATCTAGTGTATCAGAATCTCTGATTTGGGGTCAGTTTATTTTTCTTTTTAACCCCTTCCCCCAGCTGATTCTGATGTAGGTGGTCCAAGGATCACTGCTGGGTCCTCCTGAGTTTACCTTGAGTATCTTAGGTTGTCTGCTTTCCTAACCTCCCTTGTCATCTCTCTTCCTGGCTTCTCCCTTCCTGCTTGGCCCTAGTCTCCTGCCTTCCCTTCCTCACCTCTACCTGAGGTTACCCTCTATTTACATTCTACTTATCACCCTAGCCCAGCTCTTGTGATGAACTTCTTCCTTGTGCCCCTACCATTTCTCCACTTGTCTCCAATCTCTCTTGCTTTTGCCTTTCACCTCTATTACTTTTTGCCTTCTTATGAGTGTCCTCAGAGTAGTTTCTGGTTCTCTTTCTTTTATCCCATTTGATATTAAATGAGTTAGAACAACTATTTGTCTCAAAATAGGTAAAATATATTGATATTTAAAAAGCTTGGAAATTTGGAAAGCAGGAAAGCAAATGAAACCCCAAAAAAGTTTTCACCAGGTATAAGGACTTTTGTTTTTCAAAACAGAACAACACAGAAACCTGCTTCCAATTAAAAATTCGTAATGAAATATGACCTGACCTTGCCAGGAATAGTAATTTTATCTTGTGTACAGTTTATACATAATACTGTCTAAAGAAGAAGAAATCAAAAGTCTTAACTTGGATTACTTGTTAAAACTCAGAAGCAGACATATCTTTAAATTATTGAGAAAAATTAAAAGCTGGGAATTATTTACAATAAATGTGACAAACTGCTCACTTCCTGCTTATAATTCAAACAGATAATAAAATAAACTATTTAGTTTTTGTTTCAGACTCTCAATTTCTTGCAATAAACATGGCACTCTTCCTCAGAGATAATCATTTTATTTAACTCTACTTTGTTAATAAATAAAGCTTATGGACATTCAGTAATGTATTTAATTGGTGTTTTTATACAGGCATGCCCTCCCTCCATGTTCTCAGGTTTATAGTAGAAAATAAGTGGCTTGTCTATAGAAATTATTCTTTTTGTTGTATAAATTTTACAGATCTCCCTACTAAGTTGTATTAAATAAAGAGATCTTGTAAGAAAGCTCAAAATAAGAATGTTCTTATCCATAAAATTGGCTCCTTCATCCCTCCCAAGCCTTTTTATTGACCAATTATAAAATTTTTTATTAAAATTTTTTGAATAATCACTGGTGGCACTATTGAGCCCTTGTTAGAGGCAAAACACTATGCTTATGGGTTTATATTTGCTATCCTTTGTAATCCATCTACAGATGGATTACAGATAATCAAGAGGTCTGACTCCAAGGTCAGATAGTTAACAAATGGTAAAATTGGGATTGGAGCCCAGGGCGAGAAAAGCTAATAGCCAGAGATAATTGTCAGAAATCATTGGCCTGACTTGAGAATTGAGTTAAAACCTGTGTTGAAAAGAATGTTCTGTAAGCATGATCTGTACATGGTAAGTAAATGAGCCCCACACTTGAGAGATTTGTTAAGATTTTGTGGCAAAACTCATTTAGTGTTTATCATGCTTTAAAAAAAAAAAAGATTCCTTGAACCCTTAATCTATGGTGACCCAAATCAGAATGGTTGCAGCATAAATAAAATCAGGATAAGAGAAGGAATAATAATAGGGATAATGTTTCCTCCCAGATGTACTTAACTGACAGAATGCCTGGAACACTGGTTATAGACTCTGTATGAGTAATATTTCTTCCTTAGCATTGTCTTTCACTTTAATAGAAAAATTTTAATTTTGTTTTCTAGGGAGGTGCATTTGTTGAAATCTTTAGTGCTCAGGGCAAAAATCCTGGAGCAAAATGGAAAATCCTTGGCAGTCCATCTGTAATTTGGAAAGTAAGTATTAAAAGTTAGAGCCACATAATCCCTGGGAAGAATTTGTGAGTGAAGGTTATGGCAAAAAAGGGCTTGATTACCTTTTAGAACTGTTTTTCTTTCTTTCACTCCAAAACCCTTTTACAGCATTGTTGGCTGCAGCCCTCCCAGAAACCACTCCTCAGTGGTTGAAGACTTTGGCACAAGGCTCTTAGCCCTTCTCTGTATTCCAAATCTTGCTATTGTTTTAGGTGACTTCAGTATCTGTATGTGGGTGGGAGGTGGAGGGTGGGATGGGAATCTCTACAAGCCCTGAGCTTCCAAGTTTCTTGAGTTCCTCATCTCTAATGACCTCTTCCATGCCACCTCAGCATTTCAGCACTCTCACACCCTGGATTTTAACACCCCAAAACGCAGGGCCTCTGAAATTACTAATTTCAGAGAGATATCCCTCTCTGACCCCAATCTTTGAATCTTAAGGTTGCTTGCTCAGTTACTCCCACTATATTTTTTCTTCATCCTCATTAGACCCTTTAGGCCATTAACCATTCTACTTTCCCTACTGTGTTTAGTTTTTTTTTTTTTTTTTAAAGATTTATTTATTTTTATTTATTTATCCCCCCCTTGCTGCTTGTGCTTGCTGTGTCCATTCGCTGTGTGTTTTCTCTGTGTCTGCTTATCTCCCCCTTGCTGTGAGGTCCCGCTGCATCAGCCCACTACGCCGCGCGGGCTGGCCTGCCCTCACAAGGAGGCCCCCGGAAGCGAACCCGGGGCCTCACACATGGTAAACAGGGGCTCTATCGATTGAGCCACACCTGCTTCCTGCTGTGAGGACTTGCTGCATCAGCCCACCGGGCCACGCAGGCCGGCCTGCCCTCACAAGGAGGCCCCGGGAAGCGAACCCGGGGCCTCCAATATGGTAAACGGGAGCTCTATCCATTGAGCCACACCTGCTTCCCCTGTGTTTAGTTTTATTTATTTATTTTCCCTGTCTTTGGTTCCTTTCTTTTCCAGCCAAGAAGCCATAGTCCATCACTTCAGTCACTTCTCAGGCAAGACATTGAAAGCCCTTGCTCCTTGTCCTTTCATCATACCTGCCTAACTCACCCCAACCTTTTCTATGCCTGCTGTCTGTCTTCTCTATGTCTGTCTTCTCTATGCCTGCTTTTGGGCTGCTCTGTACCTTTGGGGGAAAATGTCTATAGCCTATCAGATTGGCAGTGCTATAAATTCAACCTGACCAAGCTTGGAAAGCTCTTCAGCAATCCTGCTATGTTCCTTTAGTTTCCAAAATGATGATTTCTCCATTCTCTTCAGGTTTTCAACCACCAATTCCTTACTCCCATCCCTAACCCACACCCAGAAAATGCCCTCACTTACCAGAGGATCTCACCCCTTATTTACAGGGAAAATGGAAGTCATCAGGAAGAGACAATCTCAGCTTGCTGCCACCAGATCTAAAATTTACTATCCTATCCTATCCTTTTCTCTTTCTCTTCTCTCCTGTATACTGGAGAGAAGAATGCCTTTCTGGGGACCTTGTCCTATGATAAATATTTTTAAAGCTACTATTATTTGAATGCTTAATATTTGCCAAGCACGATACTAAGCACTTTACATAGTTATTTAATCTATACAATAACCATGTGAGACAGGTACCTTTATCCCAGTCTTATAGATGGAAAAAACTGAGACACAGAAATAGCAAGCTACTTGCCCAATGTTACACAGCTAGTACTATGAATGAGAGCTGAAAGGTGCTGTGAGTATTTATAGCAGGGAGATCAGGGAAAGCTTCCATGAGGAAATGACATTTGAGCTGTAAAAGCTAAGGAGGCATGGGGTAGGGCAAGTGGAGAGAAGCTATTTCAGGCAGAGGGAACAGCATGTACAAAGTCCTTGTGTTAGGAGAGAGCTTGGGATTTTCCAGAAACTGAAAGAGGGCGATTGAGGCCAGGATGCAGAGTGAGGGGGAGTGTACAGTAGGAGATGAGATTTGAAAAACTGAGCAGGGGCTAGACTATGCAGGGGTTTGTGGACCATTTTGAAGATTTTGGTAAGCTATTGAAAAGTTTTAAGTATATGCTCAACTTGTTTATAGATGGAATAAATAATATTGGCATGTTCATTTCAAATACATGGAGATATTGTGATGAATATAATACAGATTTATTTAAATGCTACTTATTAATTCAGAGCAGCCGTAAGCATTTCTTAACATATATAAAAAGTCCAACTGCAACCCTGAAGAATGGGACAATCTATGAGATATTTTAATGTGAAAAAGGGATCTTTATATTCAAACATAGGAAATTTCTCTAAGATAAAAAAATTAACCACAAATTAGCACTTTGATGGAAATTGGACTCACAGGTAGGAAGTTTATTTTGAGGGTTTTTTTTTTTTTCTTTTTCCTCTTTCTGCTATCTTAGTTTTTCAGGTAAGCTTAACATTTTAATTCATATTTTAAATAAAGTTGATATATAGAATTTCAAAGTTTGAGCACTGGTAAAATAAGGCATGGAATAATTCTTTATGAGAATTAAAACCAAGGAAATTCCAGACTGCATACAGCATAGATGGTTTCATAACAGGGGTGATAAAAAACCCTGTGCTGTTAGACAGAATACATAGATTAAAGGAGAAGAAGGGTAATTAAACTCTAAATTGGTAACTTGGGAAGTGGGAGAATTGATTATATGGAAGAAGGGTATCTGGATGTCAGAAGGGTTTTGCACAAACGGTTTGGTGTGGCTCTGTATTCCAGTCCCTAGAAAGTCTCAAGACTTTCATCGTATCATCAAGGCCTGAACCAACTTTTAAGTTATATGAATGTGGGACTTTTTTTCTGTGGGCTGACAGCTTTGGTTTTACAATAGAAGCCAAATAAAATATACCTCAGTTATCACTGTTTTCATTTTTGTTCTGTAGGAGTTTGATAAAGAAGTTAAAAGTTTTGTGTTTGTTCTGGAAGGCAGCAGCCAAACAAACAAAATTCAGTTACCAAAGGAAAATAAGCAAATCCGTAAGTAGTATTTTTCATATTGAGGCTTAACATTTGATGCTTAAAGTTAAACGTACATCTCATAAGAAGGTATATTAGTATAATTTTTACTGGTGTCTGTTGATGTAGAGTGATGTGATTTTTTTAAATTTAGAAAGTAATTTTAGGCCAGGCAGTATGCTAGGCTTTTAAATATATATTCTGCTTTGCTGTCTATTAGAAATCTAGAAGTATTTCCACAAAGGTTTTGAAGATTACTAATAAGCTATTAATTATAATAATAATAGTGTTTATTGAGCCCTTACTGTGTCCTGGGACTTTCTAAGTATTTTACATTTATTAACTCTTTTAATCCTCACAATAGCTCTTTTGCAGATGAACAAACTGACATTGGTTCCTCATCAAGAAACCAGGTAGTTAAGGCTAAGCTTTGAAATAAACTGAGGAGTTCCTAAATTATAGAATATTAATTTGTGAGAAAAAATTTATGAAAAATACTGCATAAGGCATTATTTAGTGACACATCAGCTCATATACCTTTAAGAATATTAATATCTAATAAATTTAAATATGAATGTCTGATTTGACAAAAACTCAAATAGTAGATTTCAATTTTTGTTTTCTTTGGAAGTTAGGATAAGCATTTTAAAAGAGAAGGAACCCTGACAAAGCACCTAAATTTAGGATCAGAAGCCCATTTATTGGCCAACTAGGGTCGAAATTCAAGGCTTTGAATAAACTGCTATGATTTAAGAAATATAATCTATCAAAATGATTAATCAGATTTTCAACTTTAACTTGTTGATTTTCTTAACTTTAATTCAATTTTATAAACTTTCATATGTTCTGTGCTTATATGTACCATTTCAAGCTACTACATGCATATTTTAGATTTCTGAGACTTAAACCAAGCCATAGAAGTTATAGATGGAAGATAATTTATTTTAAAGTGGTTTGCAAGTGTTCCTTTGTAAACTAAAATAAGAACTAGAAGGAGATAATCATTCTTAAAAGAATTTTCCTTAGTTTACTACCTTTCTTTTAACTTTTTTTTTTTTTTTTTTTGAGGTACCAGGGCCAGGGATTGAACCTGGGACGTTGTATGTGGGAAGCTGGCGCTCAACCACTGAGCCACATCAGCTCCCCTGAGTTGACTTTTTAAAAATTTGTTTGCTTGTTGTTTGTTTTTGATTTTTGGAGGCACCAGAGACTGAACCTGGGACCTTCCATGTGGGAAGCAGGCGATCAACTACTTGAGCCACATCTGCTTCCCTAACTAACTTTTAAAAAAAAAAAATTTTTTTTTAAAAGATACTTAGATTACATAAATGTTACACAAAAAATATAGGGATTCCCATATGCCCCACTTCCCACCCCTCCCACAACCTCCCACATTAGTGTGGCACATTCATTGCAATTGATAAACGCATCCTGGGGCTTTACCATTAAGCATGGACCATAGTCACATTGTAGTCTACACTCTCTCCCACACAGTTCTTCATGTTATCTGATTATATAAAATGACCTATATCTGTCATTGCAATGTCACTCAGGACAATTCCCAAGTCCTGAAAAAGCCCCCGTATTACAAATGTTTTTCCCTCTCCCTGCCCCCAAAGCCTCCAGTGGCCACTGGCTCCACATCAATGTCATTTCTTCCATTGGTAGAATCACAGTATGTCTATAGTAGAACACCAGTAAGTCCACTCTAGTCTATAGCTCTTCCCCCAATCCTGGGGATTCTGGGATGGTGATGTCCACTCCACCGCCAATTGCAAGGGGGCTTATATCTCATGGGGAAGATGGATGGGACTATCCTGCCTGCAGCTACAGACTCTCTGTTCCCCGGGATGGCCATTGTCCATCATCATCTCCCCACCAGTTGTCCTGGGTGAGTCCAATGAGCTGTAGAGTAGGTGTTGCAGCTCCACTGAGGTTCTGGGCCCAGCTGGCACATGGACAGCCCAAAGATTCTAGTTTCTGGACATATACCTACAAACTCCAGCACCAAGTATAGGTTTAAATAGAAGGGACAGATGAGCCATGTGTAGGGAAGACATAATCCCTGACCATGGGACCTGGCTATCTCCAGAGCCCTCAAGAGCCCCACTATTCCTAACTACCATTTTTAAAGCTTGGTTTCCTCATAGTTCCTGTCTTTTTTCTTTTTAAGAGCAGTTTTTTTTTTCTCTTTTCATTTCCACATAAATTTACACTTATAGATGAAGTGAATAAGATGAACCAGGGAACTGTGTCTGAAACTTTTATTCTTCTTACAGGAAGTATGGTCTTTTTAGGGATATTGACATTTGATTTTTAGGAACATGACTGTGTGTTCTAAGTCCCAAGCTTGTGTTAGATCTCTTATTTTTTTTCTTATTATTGGGCTTATAAAGCCTATTTATGCTTCCATGTAATGTCCTCAGTATCTGTGCGTATGATCATGTTATTGACAGAATCAAATCACTTCTAGTAACTTTTCTCACTTGGCGCTGAACAAGATTTCTTTTCCTAAGGCCAAGATATTAAAGACAAGCTTCCCTTTGCTACTGTTATCTAAGATTTTTTTAAAGAAATAAATCGAGTTTAATGTGCTGTAATTGCTTTTTTAAATGGAAGGATGATTATTTTAATTAGAAGAAACAGAAGAATCTTTTAATGTATTTCTTGTACAATGCCCTGTAATTAAGAATTAATCTGGCTTTTCTCTAGCATGTGCATTACTGTCTCAAATGAAACAATTTATAGTCTACCCTGCACTAATGCCCTTAAGAGTAATTATTTAGAATTTTTGATAACAGAAATGTATAGTTATTTTTACTTATTAAAATGACCATGTGATGTTGCTATGGTTAAATTTAAATTAAATGACATGGCTTGAATAGAAAATTGGCTTTCAATTAACATTTCTAAATTAGATTCAATTACCATCATGTATTCTTATTTTAAGAGTAAACTTCTACTTCGTTTATGCAAACTTGACATTAGGTACCCCATACGTGTCCCTAACTGTATTAGGTACTTCTGAAGAAGTTTACAAATGAAATTAAGTTTGTTTAACTTTTAATTTTAAATCAAGGGTTCTTAACCAGGGTCCATGGAAAGATTTCAGGGGGTCCGTGAGCTTGAATTGAAAAAAATCAACTTATTATCTTTTTATTCTCTGATCTCCGATGTTGAATGTCATAAAACTATCTGCTGCTGCATTCTGAGAAGGGGTCCATGGTTTTCACCTGACTGGCAAAGGGGTCCATGGAACAAAATAGATTAAGAACCCCTGTTTTAAATAATCATATTTAGAGAAATAAGTCAAAATTTTTTTCACTCAGCGCCTTATCAAATTATTAGACTGTGTACTTCTCCAGGGCAAGTATCTTGCCTCATCTACTTTGTACCCCTAATTTAGTGTTTGGTACATAATTGATATTCAGTAAGTCTCTTTGTCACATTAAGAAACTTGAGTAAATTTGTAGAATTTGGATAATGATTTATAATCATTACCATCTGACCTTGCTAAGAAGACTTGGGTGAATCATTAACTAGCAGTAAATCCCTGCGCTCTTCACCCTGGAACATATTATAGAGTTACCCATACAGGAAGCAGCTCTCATTTGGAGGGTCTTCTCCATTCTATTTGGGGCTCATATTTGAAATCATTGTTTTCTCTGCCCACGGCTCCTAAATTGAATGGTGTGTCTCTTGGATTAGCATCCCTGAAACCTTACGTTGATCTCAGTTTCAGCTGCTCTGGAGGGTGACTGGTCATCTTTATGAGGTTCCCCCAAGGCCTCCCCCTACCCCACCATGGTTTTCTTTATTTTGAGAATAGGTTACATACCTCATGCTCCTTTAACACTTAATAGTTCAATGTATATTTCCTGAGAACAAAGATAGTCCCTTATGGAACCACGATAAGTATATTATCAAGTATAAGAAAGTTAAAATTGATGTAAAGCAAATAGTCTATGTTCTAATTTTTTTCAATTGTCCCAGTGACATCTTTTGGGGCATTTTCTCCTCCATTATTAAATCCAGTCCAGGATTATGTATTGTATTTTCTTGTTATTGTCTCTTTAGTCTCTTTTTTTTTTTTAAATTGTGGAAACATATATACAACAAGAAATTTCCCGTCTCAATCACTCCCAAGCATACAATTCGATGGCATTAATCACGTTCATACAATTCGATGGCATTAATCACGTTGTTACCCTCATCACCATCCATAACCAAAACTTTTCCATCACCCCAAACGGAGACCCCGCACCCACTATGCATTAACTCCCCATTCTCTCCCCCCACTCCCCAGGTAACCTGTACTCTGCTTTGTGACTCTATGAACTTTTGTAGTCTAGTTATTTCATGTAAGTGGAATCATACAATGATTGTGGCTTATTTCACTCAACATGATGTCCTCAGGTCAGGGTTCATCCATACTGTGGTATGCATCACAACTTCACTCCTGTTTATGGTTGAGTAATATTCCATTATACACACACACACACAGACACACACCACATTTTGTTTATCCATTCACTCATCGATGGACATGTGGGTTGCTTTCGGATATTGTGAATAATGCTACTGTGAACATTGGTGTACAATGTTCTATTTTTAGACCAATGCTGTCAATTCTGCTTTCATTTCTCTGGGGTATATATCTAGAAATGGGATTGCTGAATCATATTGTAGTTCTATGTTTAACTTTCTAAGAAATGGACAAATTGTTTTCTATAGCTGCTGTACCATTTTTACATTCCCACCAACAATTTACAAGGGTTCCTATTTCTTTCCAGCCTCACCAGTACTTGTTATTTTCTGTTTTTTTTTTAATAGCCATTCTAGTGGGTGTGAGATGGTATCTCATTGTGTTTTTGATTTGCATTTTTCTAGTGGTTAATGATTTTGAGCATCTTTTCATATGCTTATCGGCACTTGAGAAGAATGTATATCCTGCTTTTTTGGGGTGCAGTGTTCTGTATATGCCTTTAAGGTCTAGTTCTTTTATCATATTATGAAAGTTCTCTGTTTACTTGTTGATCTTCTGTCTAAATGTTCTACCTATTGATGAGAGTAGTGTATTGAAGTCTCTAGCTATTATTTTAGAGGTGTCTATCTTCCTCTTCAGTTTTGCCTGTGTTTGCCTCGATTTTTTGGGGTACTGTGGTTAATATTTATGATTGTTATTTCTTCTTCATGGGTTGCCCCTTTTATTAATATATAGTGTCCTTCTTTGTCTCTTACAATAGATTTTTACTTAAAGTCTATTTTTTTCTGATATTAATATAACTACCCCAGCTCTTTTTTGGTTACTGTTTGCATGGATTATCTTTTTCCACCCTTTCACTTTCAACTTATTTGAGTCTTTCGGTCCAAAATGAGTCTCTTGTAAACAACATATAGTTGGATCATGCTTTTTTT